>CAWUFW010028244.1:0-22736 GCA_963921515.1 Calotriton arnoldi | reverse complement strand
TCGCCATGACTCACATGCCGGTGTTGTACTTGCTGTAGCAGTTAGCATGCACAGTGTCATTTCTAGGCCTGGGCGGAAAACTACGCTACGCTCGCGTAGTTTGCGAAGTTTGCGCTACTTCGCACAACGCGAATTGCACGTAGCACAGTGCAAACACGCGTAGCGTAGTGCAGCGGTCATTTTTTGCTTGCTCGCGGTCCTCAACGTCAAGTTGGCGACCGCGAGCAAGCAAAATGACATCCCGGCGAGACTTTTTCCTCGTTCGCGATCTTCAACACAAGTTGCCGATCGCGAGCTTGGAAAATAAACCTCCCGGCGAGATTCTCAACGCGGGGAGGTCAGGTTTCTCATTGCGAGTGGTCGCGTATGCTCGCGACCGCTCGCGATGAGAAACTACCAGTCCGCGTTGAGAAAGCTGCCGCTCGAGTAAAAATCTACTCGAGCGGCAGTAAAAGACAGCTCGCACTGTGCAAGATGCCGTTTTCAATGATTGCACAGTGCGGACAAGCATCCGGCACTGTGTAATCATTGCGAACACGCACTACGCAGTTTGCGTAGTGCTACGCGAAGCTCGCGTAGTGCGAACTTCACTTTGCGTAGCTTCGCGAAGCGCTACTTCGCGAACTACGCCCAGGGTTAGTCATTTCCCCGATCATCATCGCAACTTCTGAGACAACATAGGAATCACAACAGAGGCAAGTATGGTGTATAAGTGAGTTTATTGACATACATGTGTGAGTATAGTGCACAGGTTGTTGGGTGCTGTACATTGTGATTGTGATCCGAAGTTCCTAGATAATTTGGAAGTCCTGGTAGCAGAAATGTCCAGAGTAAAGTCCACAGTAATCAGAGACATTGGTCCAACTTGAGCTCCCCATGTCATGTGGGAGAGTTGTGTTGCAGTCAACAGGGTGAACAGTTTGCACACAAAGGTTATTCTCCAGAACAGGTTTTGGCTTCCTGGGGGTTGCACATGGCCATCGGCCTCACACTTGCCCCTCCTCGGACGGCCCCTCTTCTTTGGGGGGGGATCCTCAAGTGCAGGCTGCTGCGGTGCAGGGGACTCTCCGCCAGAGTCATCCTGCCTCCCTGTGGAAGTTGCAGTTGTTTCAGCAGCAGATGTTGTGGGCACACAGGGAGGTGTTGACTGGTTGCTGCTCATCTGGCGGAGGCATTGTAATATGTCCCTATGCACCGCCGTCATCTCTTGCAGTGTGTCCCACTTGGACTCCACGCGGGACATGTGTGAGTCCAAGCGGGCATGATGGGCAGCCTGCTGCTGTTTAATGTCCCTGAGGAGCCCCACTACCTGGCTGAACTCTCCGGTGCTGGACTGGTACGCATCGGCTATGCGTGCCAGTTGTGGGTCATCATGCAGTCCAGACCCCTCTGTGAGCAGCGACCTATGTCTTCCACCCCTCCCACCACCCCTGGCGACACGTGCAGTACCTGAGGTGGCAGGCACAGGTGACCCTGGGCCACCTTGTGGGTTGTTGGTGGTGGTGGTGTCCATGGCCCCACGTTGGTCCAGGGTCCCTGTGCTGGTGGTGGTGCTGCTCCTTGGTCTGTCCGTGTCGGCAGGGGTGGTATGTGTGTTGACAGTCGTTGGAGGGGTGGGTGCAGGGGGTGCAGCTGGTGGTCCTGCTGGTGCTGCATGATGACTTGCTCCGGAGGTGCCAGGTAAGTCTTCTTCATCCGAGGAGGGCAGAGGCTGTTCCACACCAGTGAGCTCCGTATCCTCTTGAGCCTGGGACGAGGACTCCTCAGCATATGCTGCTGTGTCCCCATCATCACCTGTTTTTGGGAGACACACACAATGTATGTTATGTTTCTGCAGGCATCAATGGTTGACACACCTGACAGTTGTGACTGTGCCTCTGGATGCGGGCCTGTACAATGCATTGTCCTAAGTTGTCACACTCAGGGGTTGATATTGGTGTAGCACATTGTCCTGCATTATTTGGGCATTTCTATGTGAATGTTGGGGTGTGTACATGGTCTGCATTGGTTGTATTTGGTTGTCATCCGCTCCTCCTTCCCACCCAGCCAGATATCCCACCATGGACCGTGCTTCCATTGCAGGGAGTGCAAGTTGTCTTTCAGGATGTCAGTCAGTGGTGTCCTGCTGTTGGTTGTTGCACAGTTGCCAGCAGGGCCTTGTGCTCCCCACAGCAGTGCCCAGTGTCAGACATCTTGTCAGTTGTTTTCCACTCCCTGTGATGTGCGCATGGTTCAGGGTGGTGTTGATGGGACAGTTGTGGGGGTGACCAATATCTGTGACTACCACTCCCATCATGCTATTGCCTCCACCCCACTTCCCAGCATGCCCATACTTACTTGCTTTTGGGTGGACTTCACTGTGTGTGAGTGTGAGAGCAATGGCAAGATGTCTGGCAGTGGTGTCCTGCTGTTGGTTGTTGCACAGTTGCCAGCAGGGCCTTGTGCTCCCCACAGCAGTGCCCAGTGTCAGACATCTTGTCAGTTGTTTTCCACTCCCTGTGATGTGCGCATGGTTCAGGGTGGTGTTGATGGGACAGTTGTGGGGTGACCAATATCTGTGACTACCACTCCCATCATGCTATTGCCTCCACCCCACTTCCCAGCATGCCCATACTTACTTGCTTTTGGGTGGACTTCACTGTGTGTGAGTGTGAGAGCAATGGCAAGATGTCTGGCAGTGGTGTCCTGCTGTTGGTTGTTGCACAGTTGCCAGCAGGGCCTTGTGCTCCCCACAGCAGTGCCCAGTGTCAGACATCTTGTCAGTTGTTTTCCACTCCCTGTGATGTGCGCATGGTTCAGGGTGGTGTTGATGGGACAGTTGTGGGGGTGACCAATATCTGTGACTACCACTCCCATCATGCTATTGCCTCCACCCCACTTCCCAGCATGCCCATACTTACTTGCTTTTGGGTGGACTTCACTGTGTGTGAGTGTGAGAGCAATGGCAAGATGTCTGGCAGTGGTGTCCTGCTGTTGGTTGGTGGGCAGTTCCCAGCAGGGCCTTGTGATCCCCACAACAGAGCACTAGTGTCAGACATCTTTGATGGGGCTTTCCACTCTCTGTGGGGTGTGCTTGCTTGAGTGTGAGCTTGCTGGGCCATGTGGGTGGGGGATGTTGAGCTGTGACTACCACTCCCATCATGCTATTGCCTCCACCCCCCCTTCCCAGCATGCCCATGCTTCCTTCCCTTTGACTCTGTTTCCCTGTGGGGTTGTGTGCCTGTGCTGACAAGATGTCTGACAGTGTTATCCTGGGGTTAGTTTTGCTACAGGTCCCATGTGTGTCCCTGTGCTTCACTCAGCATGACCCAGGGTTGTGGTTCTTTGTGGGATATTTGATTGGAGTGTGGGGCAATGCATTCTCCCAGGTGAGTTTTGTGGAGTTTGTGTTAGGGGTGTGTGTGAGAAACGCTGCTGGTAACTATGGTCAGGGCTGTGAGTCCTCCTTCCCACCCAGCCAGATATCCCACCATGGACCGTGCTTCCATTGCAGGGAGTGCAAGTTGTCTTTCAGGATGTCAGTCAGTGGTGTCCTGCTGTTGGTTGTTGCACAGTTGCCAGCAGGGCCTTGTGCTCCCCACAGCAGTGCCCAGTGTCAGACATCTTGTCAGTTGTTTTCCACTCCCTGTGATGTGCGCATGGTTCAGGGTGGTGTTGATGGGACAGTTGTGTGGGTGAGCAATATCTGTGCCTACAACTCCCATCATGCTATTGGCTACACTGACTTGCCCAGCATACACATATTTCCTTTCTTTCAGTGGGCTTCACTGTGTGCTGGTGTTGTAGTGGTGGCTACTTGTCTGGATGTGTTTGTCACTTATATTTGTGCCACTGCCTAGCTGTAGTTGTAGTTGTGTTTGTACATGTGATGACACAGTTAAATGTCACTTTGTGATGGCATGTGTTGTGTTTCTCTGAGTGACATACACATTTTGGGATGATTCTGTTCTGGTTGCTGTGTATTTGCTAAGAGTGCATGGTTTGACTCTCCCTTGACAGTGATGTGTGTGTGTAGTCGCAGAATATTGTGTACATTTGTTGTGTACTCACCAGGCTCTGGGATGTTTTCTAGTCCATAGACGCTCACTGGTGGTAGGATGGCCCGCACCTTCTCCTCCCAGGGCCTGAGGTATACTGGCTTGGCAGGAGGGCCACTGCCGGTGTATTGGCTCAAGATGTAGTCCTTCTTCAGCAGCTCCTTGACCCTCCTGCGCACGTCATACCACCTGTTCTGGATGTCTGTCTTTGTGCGCAAACATGGTGATTGTGCGTTCACCCTGTCGACGATCCTCTCCCACATCTTTGTTTTCTGTGACATGGGTGTCTGTTGGACCAGTGTACCAAAGAGCTGTGGCTCTACCCTGAGGATCTCATCTACCAGGACTTCCAATTCACTATCTAGGAACTTGTGATTCTTCTTTGGGGGCATGGTGATGGGTGGTGATGGTGAGTGATGTGTGTGTTGATGTGCAGGTGAAGGTGTGTGAGTGTGTGTTTTGCTAGGTGTATGTGAGGTTTCTATTTGTTGTGGTGCTGATGGTGTGTGGCTTGTGTGATGGATGAGCTGTGGGTGTGTGGTTGCTGTCTGTTGAGTGCTGGCAGGTAATTTGAATTTGTAAAGGATCATGGTAGGGATTTGTGTCCTTTATATGTGTGGAGTTGTGGGTGTGTCTTTGTTCCCTGCCCCTCCTCCCCCAGTATTTATTGGCTTTGTAATTGCTTGTTTGGCCTTTTTCTGTGTATTTTCCCTTTGTACTTTTCCTGCATGTAGGAGACGTTCTTGTGACCGAGTCGGACCCTGCAGTTGTCTGGTACGGGCTCGTCCGTTTCGTTCACGCTGTGTTTGTGCTGTTTTCTATGCTGCGTACACGTCGGTCGCGGTGTTTTGGGTTGCTTCGGCTCGCAGTTTTGTATGCGTGTCGGTCGTACGGCTTGTCCTCCGTGCGACTCGGTCGTGTTTACCACGCCTTGCATCGTACTTGGCGGGTGGGAGTCCGCGGGTACGTCTCGTTCGGTATTGTTCCGGGTGCGAGTCGGTCGGTTCGAATCGCGTGTTTTTCCGGCCGGATTGCTGTTTTCCGCGTGGCTTGGTCCTTCGGCTTGTGTTCCGTACGAGTCGGTCGGGTTTTGCTCGCTTCTCATCGTACTTGGCGGGTCGGGCTGCACCGGTACGTGTCGGTCGGAATTAATTCCGGCTCCAAATCGGTCGGTACGTTTTCCGGCCGGAATCGGAATCGGCCCCTAAGTGTCAAACGGAAATTGAGTGCTTTCTATTGAACCTTAGCTGATTCTATCTGTGATGTTATTAAGTTTATAGTAGGGGTAGGCTGAACTCGCAGAGTTTCACTCCGCAGAATTCCGTGAAGTTACCTAAAAACTCTGCGAGATTCCGCGGAGTTCCACGAGCAGTGGAATTCCAGTCCGTCACGCTGCTCACGCTGATTTTTAGCTCTCGGAGCTTGTCCTGTGCTGCAAAATTAGCTCAAACGGCACCATGAAGCTCGCCAGAGGGCGCTGCTTCTTTCTGCCGCTCAAGTAGATTGGGTGGCTATTGAAATATTTGAGGTTTATTTATTTTTTATTTATTTTATTTGAAAGGTTTTATATAGCGCTGGCTAGACCCGGAGGTATCAGAGCGCTTTACATGAGAATCAGACCATAGTTGCAGGTTACATCGTTACAAAGGTTACACAGTTATTAGAGCATAGCTACATAATTACATGTTAGGTCGAGACAAACAATAAGGACATACACGTAAGGGGAAAAGTAGGCAAGGGGAGAGATTCAAGGGGAGAGGGGGTAGGAGCAGTGGAAGTAGACATAGAATGAAGGGGGGAAAGAGGGCGGGTGAAAGACACAGCAAGAAAGAAGAGGGGGAGGTAGACGGGGGCACAAACGGGTAAACGCATAATAGCTGCGTCCAAAGTCCAGTAAACTGTGATCCCAGGGGAAGTGGCATCATTCCCCCATCTCCATTGCGAGAGGCTCCCTATTACGCAGTGGACTCTCTCAGAGGGGTCTCTGAGACTCCAAGGCCTACCTACTGGATCCTTCCCCAAAAAGGGGAGAGGGAGTGCTTTGGCAAGGGGTGCCATACCAAACCTCAACTGTGAGTGGCTCCCTTAGCGCTGTGGACTCTCTCAGAGGGAACACTGAGACTCCAGAGTATAAATATTGGATCTTTCCCCAACAAGGGGAGAAGGAGTGCTTAGTCAAAGGGCACAAGGGACAGGGGGCTAGACGGCGTAGCAGACAGGGGGAGAGATTCACGGGAGAGGGGATAGGAGCAGAGGAAGTAGACAAAGAATGAAAGTGGGAAAGCGTTGGGGGAGGGTGAGAGACAGAGCATGAAAGAGGAGGGTGAGGGTGAAGGGGGTACAAACTGGTAGACGAGTAAAATCCGCGTCCAAGGTCCGGTAAGCTGTGCTCCCAGGGGAGGTGGTATCATTCCCACATCTCCACTGCGTGAGGCTCCCTTTACGCAGTTGACTCTCTCAGAGGGGTCTCTGAGACTCCAAGGCCTACCTACTGGATCCTTCCCCAACAAGGGGAGAGGCAGTGCTTTGGTAAGGGGCGCCATACCATACCTCAACTGTGCGTGGCTCCCTTGACACTGTGGACTCTCTGAGGGGTCCCTGTGACTCCAGAGTATGAATATTGGATCTTTCCCCAACAAGGGGAGAAGGAGTGCTTGGTCAAAGGGCAACAAGGGACAGGGGGCTAGGAGGCGGGTCGGAACTGGCAGGTCAACAAAGGGGGAACAGACGGCAAAAGAAAAATCACATTAATACAAAAAGATAACACATTCAATACCAGGGTAGATTAGCGATCTAGAAAAAGACAGGATCCGCGAGAGGCAAGGGTCAGGGGGGACAAAGGGAGGGAGACAGTGAGTTGAAGAGTCCCACAAAGAAGAGAAACAGATAGCAGAAAAGGAAATGTATACATTGCAGAGTCACTTAGGAGAGAGATGCAAACGGGAGAGCTCAGAATCACAAAATAGTAATATTAAGTACAAAGAACTACTGCGTATACTAGTGGTTAGAGTTGTAACTATGCAAATAGTAAATTCACTCAGGGTTCCATTTTCACATCGATCAGGCTAAAAACGATTGAATATTACATATCTACAGAGTGAACAGAGCTATAAGACATCCAAGGGGGTAGAGAGAGGGAGGGGAGGGAGATGAGATAGGTGATAGGAGAGACGGGGGCCTAGGGGGGGAGAAAGAGATGGATAAGGCAGTCCAGCCGAGGAGCAATGTCTGAGGGTCGGAAGGATAAAGTTCAACGGACCGAGGGAGAGGACAAGAAACAACAAAATGGTAGCTCCGTGTCGCGAAGGACATTCGCGATCAGCCATTTTGAGCCGTTAGTTCCCAGACACATCAAAGTTATAGTTAGCGAGAGTCATCGATTGTAATGGGTTTTCTGGCTCTCACGAGAGTCTCGCAACAGTTTTTAAGAAGTAAAAAAAGGGAAACATTCTAAAAACAACATATACCATAAAAGTATAGGGTAGCTCTGAAAAGAGCCATTTTTGTTAACATTTTTCAAGAATTGTACATTTTGTTTGTGCTTTCTATCATTTTTAAAAAAAAGTTTTTATTTTTAAAATAGGTTGTAACTAAAAATTAAATTCGAAGAAGTAAATAATAAAAATAAAATTAAGAAAAATGTTCAAAAAATAACTCTTAAAATAAAACCTATTCTGCCTAAGGAGGGCACTTGTGATCTTGGACAAGCTTGTCCTGTGCAGACCTGCTTGTGTCCGATGAAAACATTATTTGCTTACATAACAGTAAAATAGTGTTTTATTAACATAAGCAGGGCTGTTATGTTGTATAGCACTCACTACCTCGAGAGGCACACTGTCTCCAGGTTCAAATGAGGTGGAAGCCCTTGAAGAGTTATCTAGCTCTACGGCTCGAACTAACTCTGCCTGACCAAGCCGTTGTGGATACATAGACCTAAAGTGCCGCCACATGCCTGTGGTACTCATACTGTACTGTTTGTTTCTACTCCACCGGCTGAACTCCTACTTGCAAAGTTTACACAAGACATACTTTGTAGCAACGTTTTTCCCACCTGGCCTCATATCAAATAAATTGCCATACCAAAGACTCTTTAGCAGGCTGAGGTGCCTGATGTGCTGCAAGAGCACCAGGCTGCTCATCTGAATTAAAGGAAGACATTTTTCCATCCGAAAGCAAAAAGGAAAACAGAGCAAGCCAACAAGGTCTACCCACAGCAAACTCCAAAAGGCAAATAAAGCAAAATGATGGAATCCACCTCTTGGAAATAAAGATATGTATATGAACCAATCACAACTTTTCTTTGGGTTTGTTTCCTCTCCCGGACCTCTCGCGAGATTCCCGCAGGTGTCTCACAAGATCGTTATCTTAAATTATTATTGCTTTATATATTTCATGGATCAATTCACATTCAATATTTCCAAGCTAATCAACATCTCTAATGTCTTAATTAGTTCAGAATTACAAGAAAACACTGCTCTTAACTTAATCCCAAATGTATGATCTTGCGAGAGGGTCGCGAGAGGGTCATGAGAGTCGACCAGGAAGTACATCACCATTAGAGTCCATGTATGGGATTGTGGGTTCGACCCCTGGGAACATCTCACAATAGTCACCACTTTTTAAACATTTTTTAAAAATGAATATTACAACCATATGTTAATGACTCTCTTTTTACAGATTAATATTAAATAAAAACTGAACACATGAAAAAGAACTCTAAACAGTAGATTAAAACAAAATATAAAACTCTAGTGAGTTATCACATAGTTAAAAAATAGATTTATATAATGAAACTTAATACTATACACTATTCAAAAAACGGATTATTCTCTTTCTGAATTATCATAACAACTCTAATGTAAAAACACATACAAAGCCCAGCAAAAGTATGCTGTTAGATTATTAATGAACTTGCTAGGAAAATCTCTCAATATGAGAGTTAGAAGAACTGAAGAGATAGACAATCTCAACATAAATATTGTAGTATTACTCTGTTTTATAATCAAACATCAGTTTTTAGAAACATTTTGCACAGTGTGCTCCCTTTACATTATGAAAGCAAATCCCTTTCAGAATAATCTCAACACACAGGATATTTTATTCAGTTATTCTACCATACATAAACTTAAAAAAATAATTTGCTTAAAAAAAACCTAGAAATTTACTGGAAAAAACCAAAGGTTAAAGTAACATTATAGTTATGTATGATAAAAATATCTGTTTATGCTTGAAAATAAACCTTAGAAATTCACTGAAAAAAACAAAGGTTAAAGTAACGCTATAGTTAGTTAAATTTCTCAGTGACAACATTAACATTTTGAATTAAGACACCCACAGAAATTCAGCAGTTATAGTTAGCAACGCTAACTATAACTTGCACCCCGCCATGCACTGCTTATTACCTCACATATGACATCACTCCTGACATGTTCTATGACATAATGTATGACATCATCTAAACTTCGCTTTCCCGCATATTGGTCTAGAATTTAATATGGTATTAGAGGCCTGACAGTAAGTACAAAACAGCTAAGGGGAATATCAGCTATCATTACTACCATTGCATATGCAAATCATGCATTTGGTGCAACGTGGACCCTATACCATACACTTTACAGCTAGCATAGTTCACATAAACATTCAAACACAGATATATGGGAAGCCCTCATTGAATATGGTGTTGTGATTTGGTGTAAATCTGTTCAGTAGTTTTTGAGAAATTAAGGTTCAAAATGTGTATATATATCATATCATGCCATGGAGGATCCACGGAGCTGACAGATCTCAAGATAACATCTGATTGGCTGCCACCACATCAACAAAGATGAGGCGACAGCCAATATAGGACTCAGGGACTCAGTCCCTTGTCCTGAGAAAAGAAGTAAAAGAAAATATAGGGCAAAGGGATTTACTGCCCCCCTAGGCCTAGAGGGCGGATCCTAGAAGGACCCCTCTTGGGGCCATATACAGCAATTGTTTTTTGCAGTATTGCGGATCAGTGGAGGATACGCAGATCCACCATACAACCCAAGGGGGGGTTGGCAATATCCTGCCTGCCTTTTTTAAGACTTTGGAACTCCCCATCCCCAGGGCTGCTATACTTTTAATTGGAAGAGGGCATAAGGCCCACCTTCCCAAGTCTTTTCTAGGCCCCAGGGACCCCATCCCACTTGGCAGAATTCCTTTTTTGTGGAGGGAGTGTGTTGTCCCCTTCTCTAAGCCTTTATTAGGGCGTGGGTAGTTCCAGGGGTCAATTTCCTTTTTCTAGGGAGAGGTCATATTGGTCCCTTAACTGACTCTTTCTAAGGCCCACTAGGGCCCATTCTCAAGGTCGATTTGTTTTGGGGCAGGGGGCATGGTCCTTCTCCCAAGCCTCTTTTTGGGCCTTTGGACACCAAGCCTGGGGCTGATTTTCTTTTTTTGGAGTAGGGTGTACGGCCACCCTCCCCGATCCATCCTATGTCCTGGGGACCCTATCCCCTGGGGCCTGATGGTGGCAGTGTACCGGGCACCCCATCCCCCAGGTCACTCCTGTGTTGCCTACCCAGGAGAGTGCGGGCAGGGAATACACATATAAATCCCTGCCTATACTCTTCCGGGCAGGGAACCCAACTGGGCTATTGCCCGGCGGTGGGTCAAAGATATGGCCAAAAAGAACAAAATATTCCATTATTTACTTGTTTTTTCACTCTCAGGTAACTGCATATAAAAGAAAGCACGCGCCTTCAATGAATGCAAGTCAAACTAGTTGGTATGAAATTCACTCATTTACTTTAAGAAATGTCATTTGGTTATTATCCCTGCAGATGTCTTTAATGTGTGACCAGAGAGCCGTAAAATTGAATCCTGGCTGGTGCAGTGAGAAATAGTGACGTATAGTTATACAAGTTCCTATTCCGTGACAGAAAGCACTGCGAATATGTAAGTAATTCTTTTAAAATGACATTAAACACAAATGCTTTCAAAATATATATTTTAGTAATATATAATCAGACAATACCTACTTGTAAGAAATTGGGTTATTAGTTGTGCAGGATGTGTGGCCTGTGCAAGTAATAGGTCCACAATTTCCCTTTACAGTGTTTTTTCTGAGAAAAAAAAAGGAAAGGTACATTTACACTACTAAATACTATACAATGATTTACAAATATATACATAAGGCAGAGGGAAATACCTTGGTGACACTTTGAAATCACATTTGACCCCTAAAGGGTCATGACGCCCAAAATCCCTTTATCCCTCACCCATATCAGATAGAACATCGCAGTATAGGGGGTATCACTTTAAAAAAGGATGGCCTATTGGCTTTGTCAAAGGGTCATCACAACAACACATCCGGCAAGCCTACTGGCTTTGTCCAATGTCACCACATTAATATATAAGGCAAGCCTACTGGCTTTGTCACAGGTTCACCATATGAAAAGACAAGCAATCCACATGTTACAACCACCACCATTGCACTGTAATCAATAGCCATCTGTAAAGCCATCTGTAAAGTCAATTATTGCGATCTGTAAAATGCATTTCGATATGTATGAATTCCAATTTGTGATTCGGTAACATGTTACCGAATTGCAATTTGGAACTGCGAATACATATCGATTCAGTTTTAGGAAGGCATGTGTTTAGGGCGTCCATTCCTAATACTGAATCACAGCAGTATGTAAGAATGTTTTGTAACCGAAATGTGGTCGCAAAACATTTGCATTTTACCACCTACTTCAGGTAGGTGGTAACCGATTCGGAAATGGGAAAGGGTCCCCAAAGGACACCTTTCTCTTTGGGAAGGGTAGCAAAAAGGTTTTCAGAGCAGGCAGTGATCCCACGGACCAGTGCCTGCTCTTAAAAAATGAAAAGAAAACTTTTCTTTTTAAACGCAACCCATTTTCCTTTAAGAAGAGTGGGCTGCATTTTAAAAAAAAATATTGCTTTATTTAAAAGCAATCACGAACATGGTGGTCTGCTGACCCCAGCAGGCCACCATCCCCATGATTTTAGCACTTGCTAATGGGTCACAAATTGCAACCTACCCCATTAATATTCATGTGGGGTAGGTCGATTTGCGGCCCACTAGGAATCGCTAAATGAAACTCATGGAGTTTCATTCATTAGGAATAGTGATTACCTAATTGCAATTCACAGGAAATCGCAATTAGGTAATTGCTCGTTCAAATAATGATACATGTGGCCTAAAGCATGCTAAATTTTATCAAAAACCACTGTCAGCAACATATGGTTAATAGAGCATTTAAAATAAACGTAACATGTGTCTGTATCTTTTTAAACATCTTCAGGCCACATAAAATGCAGCCATGGAACCAACCCCTAGAGGGCGCTGGATTCCAGGATGAAGAACAAAGGCTCCAGCCTAAGAGTGCTCTTAAAATCAATGATGAAAAAGTCTGGTGGTCATCATTTGTATGACCCCCAGAAACTTAGGGTCACTTTCCAGAATACTTTAGGGGGGCTGCTATAGCCCCCACAACATCCGTTAGTGGTGACCCTGTTCTCCAGAGGGCACTTCAAAAGCCAAAATCAGCACTTTTTCAAGCCCCGCAGGGTATTTTGGGGAGCTCCCTTGAGGAGCACCCCAAAATACCCTGCATTTCCCCCTCGGGGTAACAAGAAACCTTTGGATGGACATTTGATCCTAATAATTTATTATTCCAAATTCTAACCCACGTTTATCGATTCATTGGGTAGAAGTTGTTCAATATCATTGTACGGAGAGTTAATCCCTGATTAAAGGGGATGAAACATACTTTTTCGTTTTGTCTCAATCCTATAAGTGATGATTTTTAACTGTCTAATGATTTCCCTGAAGAAGGTGACGAATAGTTGATCTTTCACCGAAACGGTGCGACAACAGTTATCTACAGTTCCATGTAGCTCTTAAGCTGGTTTTTAAATTATTTTTAATAGTAGTGTGATATTGATGATTGTTTATTTGCATCAATGTATATGAATATGTGTAAGAGTGACGTCTTATAGGAGATTTGTATCACCTGCACCAGCACTTTTGAATGATTTATTTTTATGATATGTACTCAGTGTTTTTAAATAATGAAGATTTTTAACTGCTGTTGAAAAATAAAATATTTAGATAATTATATGTGTTTATTGGCTTTTCACTGACAGTATCACGAAATATTGCAACTCGGTGTTCATTTGTTTTTATCTTTCTTCATATATAGTTAAAGCAATTGTTTAGCTTTGGAATCCCATATCTCAATAATAACGTATTGGCCATTTATATTGCCGCCTTGTAAAACAAATTGCCTTGATTGGTTTAAACTTAAGGTGGAAAGGGATCCTTTTTTTTGTTCACTTACTACAAGACACCAATTACTATGTGCCGGTGGCTGCCGATCCAACGACAAGAGTGAAGATCAAAATAGAACGCCTCACAGCTAGAGCACTACAGAATGAACACATTTGCGAAAAGTAATACGCATTTTTGAACACCAGACAGCCCAAGATGGCCAGTAAATATGGTGACCCCAAAATTCATAAGAATAGAGATGACCCTCCATATCACCCTATAGTAACAATAATAGGGTCAAATCACGGAACCATTATCAAAATACATTGACACTACCTTAAGACCTTATGTATCTAATACCCAATCTCATGTTCAAGACACCAGACACATTATTAATATTGTTGAGGGACTTCAGTTCAATCCTGTCTCTGACTTAATGGTCGCCTTAGATATCGAGGGCTTATACAGCAATATCCCCCAACAAGGAGCCCTTGATGCTGTCCTTTGGTTCAATAACACCTTTCATATAGACTGTCCTGTCATCTTTATTCTTGAATGTCTTAAAATTGTTTTGGAAGAAAATAATTTCGAATTCAACGGCAATCTATATAAGTAAATAAAAGGAGTCAGCATGGGAGCATCCTGTGCTCTTACTATAGCCAATATTTTTATGGCTAAATTTGAGACCACATTCATTTACAATGAAGTTGCTCCGTTTTCTGAATCAGTTACCAGATGGTCCCGTTATATTGACGACATCTTTTTCATATGGACAGGTCTTCCCGAGATGCTTTTAGAATTCATAGCTTGGCTGAATCTATGTGATGAAAACATGCATTTCACATCCAGCTCCAGTAATGAACAGGTCAAATTTCTTGACATAATCATTAAACATACCACTGGTCTACTTGAGGTTGATTTATTTGTAAAACCAACAGCCCGCAATACTCTTCTACATTTTGACAGCTATCACCCTTCTATACAGAAAAAGAGCATACCATTCGGACAATTCTTACGGCTACGCCGCAATTGTACTAATTTGTCAGACTATGAAACAGAAATGTATTTCCAGAGGCTATCCTAAGAAACTTGCCAGAGATTCGTATAAAAGGGCACTCTTTTATGATCACCAACATCTACTCACAAATACCAGATCCAACGAGACATCTAATCTAGTATTTGTAACTCGCCATTCAGTACTAAATGAAAGGATACGCCAAATTGTATGTTCCAATTGGCATATCCTCAACGCAGAAAAAGAAAAGACACAATTGATACCGAGACCAATGTTTGCTCACCGACGCAATAAAAACTTGAGGGACCATGTGATCAGATCTAGACTTCCACCAACTAAAGGATTTATTCAAAAGACCATAGATGGCAACCACCCGGTAGTGTGTAACTTTAAATGTAGAGCATTCAAAGCTTGCGATTTAGCGTTAGAAACAGACAATCTGTGTTTCAATGGCTATAAAATCAAACTCAAGGTTTTCACCAATTTTAAACTAAAGACATCATATATTTACTCATCTGTCCTTGCAAGTTAGGACACGTGGGAGAAACCTCACGTACCCTGGCCATAAGACTCACTGAACACAGATCAGCTATTCGGATAAAGAAGTTCTCAGCTCCTTTGGTCCAACATTATTTGGACTTAGATCATACACCCGAAGACATTAAATGGATCATCCTAGAACAAAATACAAGCACGTCCGGGTATCGATGCAGAAGCAATTCGCAAATGTAGAGAGGTCTTTTGGATTTTCTCACTGAATACACACACCCAGGGTCTTAACAATGAAACCCCTTGGGACCAAGCGATTCTGTTTAACTACTAAATTCATTTGATTAACATGCTGTATCAGTATGCAGTGTCAGTGTGCAGTCAATGGGGGCTCTGTCAGAGCTTGTTCATGTAGCAGGGGGATAGACTGCAGCCAGGCTCATCAGGATTATGTCGGATGCAGTTAAATCGGCGGGAGAGATCGTAGAAGCGTCTATTCAGCCATTGTGTCAGGCAATGCCCCCTTCACCCAGGTTTTCTTATCATGGTCACCTTTATGTTTTAGGCTGTTACCATTGATGCTGCACATGGCTTAGCTTCGATTTTTAGCATAATAAGATACACATCTTTACCAACCTGGTAAGTTGCTTAGCAAGCAACATATGCTTGAAAATGCACAACATTTTATAGCCCGTAGTATATGAGGTACCTTCCCCTTTACTTTACAGTGTGTCTACACTTACCAGCTATTAAGATTCTGCCATTGAGCATTCTCTCATTCATTTCTCGGTAAGTGAGCTTAACTTTTGTTGCTCTAGTCACGGCTATACCTCATCTCATCTGCCACACACCTAACTTAAAATGTAACTTTAACTTTTTAGGTATTCTGTCGGTTCCTTGTTTGGACTTGCTAACAGCTCCTACCAGTTAGTGAGCTACATCTATCTACATAAGTAACCAGATACAGGTACCACCTTCTTGTCTCTTATCTCAAGCATGACATGCACTAACTTCACCTTGGAGGGTATGCTAAGGGTCACACAGTAGTTTTGCATGCATCCATATTAATCTGTTATTTCACGTGGCATGCAGTCCACGTTGGAAAAATACCTCATAAACAGAAATAATCCACACCTGAATTATTTGCATCCTATCTGGCTAATACCTATGAACAGAGTACTTTGCATGAATATCTTTGTTTTCTCTGGTTTTAAAGCCACGAATATTCTGTCATATTGCACATTCTATCTTGGTGGTCAACTCATTAGATGCTCCTTAAACCGTATTCTAAGTAATGTTCAGCATTTTTTAGTATAGATCAATTATCCTTTTTGTGGGCATATTTTATCAATAAGAACTCACTTTTGCTGCTTACCCACAGACATTCTCTTGACGGCTTCCTGATGAAGGCATTTTTTGTCGAAACGCGCTTAACAACATCTAAGCCCTCCAGTACCATATCTTATGGTTATTACTTATCTCTGAATTAGAAATATTGAATATTAGCAATATCGTGCTTAACTGTTAATCATATTCGATATTAGGAATATCATGACGAATTGTGTAATATTTGAGATATGAATATTTATTGCAACCCTTAGACACAACACTTAGGGACATCAAATAGCATCAGAACATGATGTCATAAAGTATGTGTCAGCATGTCTGCGGAATATTTGCATTAAAGTATGATTTAGATATTTTCAGCAATTTTTATTGAATAATTTTCTACTTTTGATACAAAATACACAGTATCTGACATGTTGTGTATTATTTATGTTATTGTTTGATTATCTTACCTAGCCAATATTGTTATGTTTTTTGCCCACAATTTGTTCATATATTCACTTGTTTAAGATATTTTCTTTAGACATTTATTGTATTATTCCCTGCTCTTGGCAAGTATTCCTTTTGCAGGGGACCCCTTTTTTCTAAACTATAAGGGTGGGGGGAGTCGACAGACAATGACGAGGGAAAATAAAATAAAAACACTTAACTAGCGCTTGCCGCATCGCCAGGTCAGCGATGCGGCGAGCGCAAGGTAGTTTTTTCTTTTTTTGATTTTATTTTCCCTCATCGTCTGTTGACTTTCCCACCCCGCCCCACCGCTCTTCACTGCACGGGCCTCGGCTGCACATGGTCTCTAAGTTAAGCCTGTCTGCCATGTGCCAAAGCTACAAGGGGGTTGAGTTCAGGTTAATTTAGTGACTTTAAGGGTTCACCCTGGCAAGAGCTGTGGGCATTATTTGAGGTGGGTATTCACCCCCTAAACTAATGTTTTCTGAAAGGCGCAAGGAACTTGTTTCAAGCCTAGAGTGATAGCCAGGCATGGTGTTAAAGGGGTGAAAGAGGCATAGAAGACAGCATAATACTGAGGCAGCAGCTGTCATTAGTGTAGCAGGTCAGTTGCATAGAGGCTCAGGAGTGTTTGGGACTCAAAACACCCCGGGCCCGATTCACAAAAGTAATCTGAGACAAAATCCTAACTTTACGACTTTCGGTATTCACAAAGGGCATTTAGTAGTAGTAAAGTTAGGATTTTGTCTTAAGTTTGTCTTAAGTTTTGGTCTTAAGACAAAATCCTAACTTAAGTTTAACTGAAGTTTAACTTAAGACCAAAACTTAAGACAAACTTAAGACAAAATCCTAACTTTACTACTACTAAATGCCTTTTGTGAATACCGAAAGTCGTAAAGTTAGGATTTTGTCTCAGATTACTTTTGTGAATCGGGCCCCCCATTTATGGGCAGCAACTTTTTATTGGTCTATTTTTGTTTTAGTTCGATGCATTGCTTTTTTATAAGCGTCACATTTTAATGCAGAATATTATCTATATAAAAATTACCACTGAAATAATTTCATAATCCCTGTCCCCTTGGCTTTGCCCTGTACGTCCCGCTAACTCAATACCTGCTATAAAATATTGAGGGGGGGTGAATTCAAAATATATTCCTTAGTGGGGCTCAGAGCAACAAAGTTTAAAGACCTCTGAATTAGCTAAAGCAAATGTGATTGTGCATGTTAAAAGTTATATGGTGCACCGGTTACGAGTCAATAAAGTTTGGGGTACAAGTATTACTCTATTTTAAACAAGAAAAAGGCTGAGTGCACCTTATTTGGGTTGTAAAGGTTTATTTGAAATTAGACTGATGTTTAAATACAAAACCTGTTCCAAACAATCTATGAGAAAGGCCAAAGAGTTTGTTGACAATAGATTACCCACCAGTGGATATCTGGGCACATGTCCAGACTAAATAGTAATACAGTTATAGAGACAAATTATATACAGAAAGTGCATTTATAAGGTGTGGCTGTTAATTTTCAGAACTTTACTGAAGATTTTGAAGCATTGCAGACAGTTGAATAAAGTAGAATGTGGAGATGCTCCACTTAGAGTTGGCTTATCTCACATTGGTGTTGTAAGCATGACTGTAAGGTTGTATGTCACTCTGCCCATCCGAGGAATATGTGTTGTGTATTTTACTAAACTACAGAGGTTTGTCCATTGGGCATAACAGAAGGCATATTCAGTAGCAAATGTATACCTGCCAACCCCTTGATTTAAAATTGAGGGTCATGTGACGTCTTTAAAAGGATAACCCTAAGGTGAATAGAAAATTGTCCAAAGGTGTAATGTGTTGAATTTCTTTAAGTCCACAAACCCTATAGGCTGGTGTCACGATCATTGTATGATGTTTTCAGTGATGTCATCAATGATGTAATTTGAGATGTCATCAATGATGTCATTTAACATGTCATCAATGAGCTTTTTGTGAGGTGATAAGCAGAGCATGGTGGGGGCTCAAGTTATAGTTAGCTCAGTGAACTATAAGTGTGTGGTAAAGTACTGTGTAGTAAAGTACAAAAAAAAAGGCATGGTTGGTACTTACCTGTATGGTAAAAGTATGCGTAGTAATATCCTCCAGTGTAAATACCAAGTGGTAAAGGCTGTATACCACAAAAAATATATACACCAGGGAAAAAGTGGAATAAAGTGATTTTGCATTACTTTGTGCTTACATGGCAATAGGTGAAGTGAATTGACTTTGTTTCAAACAGTCTCATCTTAAAAGTAGAAACAAATTGATCTGTCCATATTTCAAAAATAGCAAATGATCAACTTGCTCTAGTTTTTTTCTTCAGTGAAAATCATTACATTTTTGTTAATTTATTTAATTAACAAGTTTACAGAGAATTAGCTGAACAAAATGTCAGTAAACCCAAGCAGTTAGGATCTGATGTATCAAATGATTTTTCACATTCTGGGGTCGATTCCGATCTCGGCCGGAAGCGCACCTAACAGTATTCGTCCGGAAAAAAACCAAGCCGAACGCGTGTTTCCCGACCGATTCGAACAGTCGTCTGAATGAACAAGTACGATGCGCATAACAGCCCAGATTCCGAGCGAGCTGTACTCACCCATTTCAGCTCCTGTTCCCCGCCCGAGCCGGATCCGTAAACGTCGAATCGAGTCGCACGGAACCAAATAAACAGCTCCGTACGCGCCGAACCCGTCGCTACGTCCGGCACGTCAGAGCATCCGGGAGAGCTGCACATAAGCTCCGATTCGTGCCACAAGACGATCCACGGCTACGAGACGAACAAGCCAGCGACGAGTATGAGTCGAAGCCACGAGAAACCCGTACGAGACGAACAAACCATGAATCCCATCGCGCAGGTCCTACCAATACTCTACATCTATTACCGGGACCGGTACGGACGCGTACGGCGAAGACTGTAAGTCAAACACCCACTACACAAACAAACGACACGTACCCAACATATGTCACACACACATAGGGATGCAGAAATGACGTACACTAGCAACAGCAGAACCATAGGGGCGGGATGGCTACCACCAATGCCATACACACCCATAGGGGGATGGATGCCTACCACTACCACCACCCCTACTCAGGGGGGCCTGGATGCCTACCACTACCACCACCCCTACTCAGGGGTGCCTGGATGCCTACCACTACCACCACCCCTACTCAGGGGGCTGGATGCCTGTCACTACTACCATCCCCACTCATAGGGGGATGGATGCCTACCACTACCACCATCCCCACTCATAGGGGATGGATGCCTACCACTACCACCACCCCTACTCAGGGGGCCTGGATGCCTACCACTACCACCACCCCTACTCATGTGGGCCTGGATGCCTACCACTACCACCACCCCTACTCATGGGGGCCTGGATGCCTGTCACTACTACCATCCCCACTCATAGGGGATGGATGCCTACCACCCACACCACCCCTACTCAGGGGGCCTGGATGCCTACCACTACCACCACCCCTACTCAGGGGTGCCTGGATGGCTACCATTACCACCACCCCTACTCAGGGGGGCCTGGATGCCTGTCACTACTACCATCCCCACTCATAGGGGGATGGATGCCTAACACTACCACCATCCCCACTCATAGGGGGATGGATGCCTACCACCCACACCACCCCTACTCAGGGGGCCTGGATGCCTGTCACTACTACCATCCCCACTCATAGGGGGATGGATGCCTGTCACTACTACCATCCCCACTCATAGGGGGATTGATGCCTACCACTAACACCACCCCTACTCAGGGGGGCCTGGATGCCTACCACTACCACCACCCCTACTCATGGGGGCCTGGATGCCTGTCACTACTACCATCCCCACTCATAGGGGGATGGATGCCTACCACTACCACCACCCCTACTCAGGGGAGCCTGGATGCCTACCACTACCACCACCCCTACTCAGGGGTGCCTGGATGCCTACCACTACCACCACCCCTACTCAGGGGGGGGCTGGATGCCTGTCACTACTACCATCCCCACTCATAGGGGGATGGATGCCTACCACTACCACCATCCCCACTCATAGGGGGATGGATGCCTACCACCCACACCACCCCTACTCAGGGGGCCTGGATGCCTGTCACTACTACCATCCCCACTCATAGGGGATGGATGCCTACCACTACCACCATCCCCACTCATAGGGGATTGATGCCTACCACTACCACCACCCCTACTCAGGGGGCCTGGATGCCTACCACTACCACCACCCCTACTCATGTGGGCCTGGATGCCTACCACTACCACCACCCCTACTCATGGGGGCCTGGATGCCTGTCACTACTACCATCCCCACTCATAGGGGGATGTATGCCTACCACTACCACCACACCTACTCAGGGGGGCCTGGATGCCTGTCACTACTACCATCCCCACTCATAGGGGGATGGATGCCTACCACTACCACCATCCCCACTCATAGGGGGATTGATGCCTACCACTACCACCACCCCTACTCAGGGGGGCCTGGATGCCTACCACTACCACCACCCGTACTCATGTGGGCCTGGATGCCTACCACTACCACCACCCCTACTCATGGGGGCCTGGATGCCTCTCACTATTACCATCCCCACTCATAGGGGGATGGATGCCTACCACTACCACCACCCCTACTCAGGGGGGCCTGGATGCCTACCACTACCACCACCCCTACTCAGGGGTGCCTGGATGCCTACCACTACCACCACCTCTACTCAGGGGGCCTGGATGCCTGTCACTACTACCATCCCCACTCATAGGGGGATGGATGCCTACCACTACCACCATCCCCACTCATAGGGGATGGATGCCTACCACCCACACCACCCCTACTCAGGGGGCCTGGATGCCTGTCACTACTACCATCCCCACTCATAGGGGGATGGATGCCTGTCACTACTACCATCCCCACTCATAGGGGGATTGATGCCTACCACTACCACCACCCCTACTCAGGGGGGCCTGGATGCCTACCACTACCACCACCCCTACTCATGTGGGCCTGGATGCCTGTCACTACTACCATCCCCACTGTTAGACCTGGCATCCTTGGCGTGGGTCTCCCTTCCATTTTTTCGTAATGCCTCCACTGTTGCCGATATGTTTTTGCTGGACTAGATGCTCATGGGCACTTTGCCGCTGCTAATCAGTGCCAAAGTGCAAGTGCTCCCTATCGTTAATTGATATATGTATTAGTGACTCCATGATTGGATGATTGGTTTACTTGTCAGTCCCTAGTACAGTGCACTCAGTGTGCCCAGGGCTTGTAAATCCAATGCCGCTGGTGGGCTTGCAGCACTGGTTGTGCCACCCACAGAAGCGGCTTGTAAAATGTGTCTCAGGCCTGCCATCGCAGAGCCTGTGTGCAGCCTAGGGCTGCCATGTCGACTTGGTGAGTACACCCACTTACCAGTCCCTAAACCTTCCCTTTACTGCATGTTGGTCACCCCTAAAGTAGGCCCTAGGGCAGGGTGCATTGTAAGTATAAGGTAGGACATGCCCTGGTGTGTGTGGCATGTCCTAATAGTGAATTACAGCCATTTTCGTTTTTCACTATTGCAAGGCTACCTGCTCCCCATAGGCCAGAATGGGCAGACTGACTATTACACCTTATAGTCAGAACTGACCCAGGGAACATGGTAGAAAAACGAATTTAGTATGCCTGAACTCAGGATGATAAAATGCATCTTTTAGTGAAGTTGGTTTTAACATTCTGTGTTTGAAAATACCACTTTTAGAAAGTGGGTATTTTCTTGCCTAACTATCCAAGCCTGCCTCTGCTAGGTTGTGTATTCCTTGTCTGGAGATTGAGTGACAGGGGCTGGGGGTGGCTACAGGAGACAGGGTGAGTCAGCCCAGGGCTGAATAGAAAGATCTGCATCCAGAGTGGAGGGAGGAGTTGCACCTGGGTCTGAATAGGGCTGTGCCTGCCTTCCACAATGCTGGCTCCACCTCCTGCCGGGCGGCTGAGCACTCTGCCCCACATTCTGAAAGGAAAGAAGGAGTCAGAAAAACAAAGTGCTCCAGGACTGACCAGAACTGGTTTTGGACTAGGCAGAGGCCTCTCTGCCTCCAGAGAACAAAGAGAATCAGGGTATAAGAGG
>CAWUFW010028243.1:0-22736 GCA_963921515.1 Calotriton arnoldi | reverse complement strand
CGATAGGCAGAAGAGGCACTACCTTTCGTGGGCAGCTTACTGCATGTCTGAGACCATGTAAAAGAGATGAGAAAATGGTCCATCCAAGGAAGAGGTGTAGGTTGTGATAATACCAGATACAGATTGGAGAAAACCTTGTCTAGAGTATGTCCGGCCACCTCTTGTTTGAGCATCAAAGGGCTCATAATTTCAAGAAGGGCGATGGTTTCTTGCCCTGTTATATTGTCTCCCAGTACCATGAAGTTGGCATGCCTCATTGCCCATGGCGCCAGTGCGCTTTCCAATTAGCGCAGGCACCTGCTACCAGGGCCAGGAGGACGGTACACAAGGACCCCTGCCAACGACTGGTTAGGCGAGAGGGAAAGACAGGAACCTAGTGCTTCAATCTCTTGGAGGCCTGCCAGCTCAAAAGATGAGCATTCATATTATTTTTTAAATATGATTGCCGTCCCACCCCCTCTGCCCGAGTCACGGTCCTTTCCTGAGAATTCTGTAGATTGATAGGATGGATGATGCTAGTGTGGGGTTAGCCATGGCCGACAACCAAGTCTTGGTGAGGAAAAGCACATCCAGCTCCTCGTCACTGAGTAAGTAAAATACTAGGAGTTCATATTTCTGTAGAGATCTGGTGTTAAGCAGGGCTGCCCTAAACTGTTTCTGTGTGGTCTCAGGAACAATAGGGCTGGGAGAAAACTGGGAGGGGGCAGGAATAATAAGGGTCCAGGCACAGCTGTGGCAGATAAACTCTTCCCAGGGAGTGCCCAGGGACCAACATGCCAAGCATTTTCTGGGCGGAGCCATGCACAATAAGGAGGCCCTATCAAAAAAATATGATGCACGTTGGCTGGCATCAAACTGGCATAGTGGCTGGTGCTGGACGCTTCCGGGGTGCTGACTGGCGCAGATGGGCTTGCCTTTGGTGCGCCTTCGGTGCACCAGCAGCGCAACCCATGAGCATGTCCATGCCACGGCTCCCTTTATGTGCATGAGGGTAGGGAGGGCAGGACAACTAGAGCGTGCACCCAACCAAGATGGTGCCTCTCGAGTGTCTCAGCCCTTCCCAGCCCAGCCGAGGAAAAAGTATGTTCCCCCTGCTTCCCTCTCAAGCGCTGTCTCCTCACCTCGGTGCTGCTTAGAGCGGGCGAGGGGGTACGTGGCAGCAAGTAGCGGTAAGTGTGGTCAGACGCAGCATAAAAACAGTTTAAAAGTATTACAATAAGATACGTTCGAGCAGGCAAACAGCTGTTAACAAATCTGCAGTCTCCTAAAAACCTAGTCAAATATCAAATTCAAACAAATTCATTAGCAGTGGCAGTAAGTCAAGTTCAGCAAGTTAAATGTTAAAAGCAAAGTTCAATGTGCAACAACAGTTCTCAGATAACACCTGCGAGCCCAAAGCCCCCAGAGCCATTGCGCGTCCGCGCCGCGGCTCCCTTTATGTACATAGGGGCAGGGAGGGCAGGACAACTAGAGCGCACACCCAACCAAGATGGTGCCTCTCGAATGTCTTGGCCCTTCCCAGCCCAGCCGAGGAAAAAGTATGCTCCCCTTGCTTCCCTCTCAAGCGCTGTCTCCTCGCCTTGGTGCTGCCTAGAGCGGGCGAGGGGAGACGTGGCAGCAAGTAGCGGTAAGTGCGGTCAGACGCAGCATAAAAACAGTTTAAAAGTATAACAATAAGATATGTTCGAGCAGGCAAACAGCCGTTAACAAATCTGCAGTCTCCTAAAAACCTAGTCAAATATCAAATTCATACAAATTCATTAGCAGTGGCAGTAAGTCAATTTCAGCAAGTTAAAAGTTAAAAGCAAAGTGAAATGTGCAACAACTGGTCTCAGATAACACCTGAGAGCCCAAAGCCCCTAGAGCCATACAAGATTCTTTGGGTGACTGACTAGGTGTGTGAGTACTCTATGGGTGAGTGGCGGTGTGTGAGTGTCTGTATGGGTGTATGAGTGCACATATCAGTAGCTGTATTGATGAGTGACTATGTGTATGAGTGACTGTATAGGTGAGTGAGTGGATGTGTGTGTAGACCTATGAATGAGTGAGTGGGTATGTACTAACTGGTATTGGTGTGTCTATGGTTTTGAGAATGGTAGTCTGTATTTTAGAGTGGGTACTTGAAAGATTATATTAGGGTGTGAGAAGGTGCATCAGATATTAAGTGGATGATGTCATCACTGATGTCATCAGTGATGTCATTTGAGATGTCATCAGTGATGTCATGAGTGATGTCACTGACCATGTCATGAGTGATGTAATATGTGACGTCATCAGCAGTGCATTGCTGGGGCGCGAGTTATAGTTAGCTCAGCTAACTATAACGGCTGAATTTCTCTGGTTTTGTACAAGTGAAATGTCAGCATAACTCTAACGTCCCTGAAACCTGTGTTTTTTTCAGTGAATATCTAAGGTTTTTTAAATGCTAATTCCTAACTATAATGTCCCTGAAACCTGTGGTTTTTTCAGTGAATTTCTAAGGTTTTTTAAATGCTAATCCCTAACTATAACGTCCCTGAAACCTGCAGTTTTTTTCAGTGAATTTCTAAGGTTTTTTAAATGCTAATTTCTAATTATGCCTACATAGGTAGAACATGTACAGAAAGAGGAAGAAAGGGGCAGAAAGAAGCAAGAGAAGTGCAGAAAGAGGGAAGAGAGGTGCAGAAAGAAGAAGAAAGGTGCAGAAAGAAGAAAGAAAAATTCAGAAAGAGGCAACAGAAGTCTAGGGAGAGGAAGAAAGGTGGAGAAAGAAGCAGGAGAAGTCCAGAAAGAAGCAACAGAGGTGCAGAAAGAGGCCTACTTTGACTGTACCTTTCCACAGACTCATACAAAGTAGCCTAATCACTAATCCATCTCCCAAGATGTCTTAAACCTCACTTTTCTCTTGAAGGTTTACTATTCATCGACTGCTCAGAATGTTAGTCCTACCAAATGTAAAACAGAAATTCTAACCATATCACTGTTGTAAGTCTGACCAAATATGTGAAGGTATGCATGTGTGTGTCTCTGCTTTTACCTAGTGACATGTTACATAAAAATAAACATACAAATACTTGAATACCTTTGTTTAAAACAGCATACTCTGTAAATTTGTGTACAAAAAGGTGTATGTATTTCTTTCTTCTCATAATACAGGGCACATGTGTCTTCAATAGTATATTTGAGGGCGCTATAACACCTATATACATAAGCCATGTCTGCCTGTGCAACCGAATGACAGAGTAGAACTAAGAAGATTTGACCACCTATAAGTGAATCTACTCGCTTTTTAGCTACCATCTTCAAATGCGTAACACATTGTGTGAATACATGTACAAGGAGACATACCTCAGTCACGAGAGCACGCTGAACTTTAAACTTGACATCTTGTACTTCCCATTTGAATACAGAAACAGGCGGGAGAAGTAAAGAAAGAAGCAAGAGAATTGCAGGAAAATACAAGAGACGTGTAGAAAGATGCAAGAGAAGTACAGAAAGAGCAAGAGAGGAGCAGAAGGAGGCAAGCGATGTGCAGAAAGAGTTAAGTGAGGTGCAGAAAGAGGCAAGAGAAGTACCGAAAGAGACAAGCGAGGTGCAGAAAGAGGCAAGAGAGGTGCAGAAAGAACTCCTCTGGTACGTAAATCGTATCCAAAATTTACTTCAGGTAGACCCTGATACATCAATTAAGGGAAGTCCCTATGTGAAGCTACAGGTGGTAACCCACTAGGATGTGGGGAAGGTGATCAATCCTTTTGTTTTATTTACCCTCACACACCCTAGTGGTGTCATGCTTCATCATCGAGTCACCCTGATGCCTAAAAGTCAGGGTGGGCTCGACCATATTCCAAGGAGCTCTTATTGAAAAGATTGGCCAGGGGGAGTTACCACCTGTAGCTTCACATAGGGACTTCCCATAATTGATGTACCAGGGTCTACCTGAAGTAAATCGTGGATACGATTTACGTACCAGAGGAGTACTTGTTGTGGTTTAGTGTCAATACACGGGAGGGCGTACTCGCTCTTGAGAGTTCCTCTCGGCCCTTACGGTATAGAGGAAGATTCCTTTCTCTATATACCATTTTGTGCATCCCAGGTGCAAAAATAAGCAAGAGAGGTGCAGGAAGAGGAAAGAGGGGTGCAGAAAGAAGCAAGAGTGGTAGAGAAAGAAGCAAGAGAGGCACAGAAAGAAGCAAGAGAAGTGCTGAATGCAACAACTGGGGTGCAGGAAGCAGCTAGAGGAGTGCAGAAAGAGTCAAGAGAAGTGCAGAAAGAAGCAACAGAGATGCAGAAGGAGGCAAGAGAACTGCAGAAAGGGGCAAGAGAGTTGCAGAAACAGTCAAGAGATGTGCAGAAAGAGGGACAAGGGGTACAGAAAGAGGCAAGAGGGGTGCAGAAAGAAGCAACAGAGGTGCAGAAAGATGCAAGAGAAGTGCTGAAAGAAGCAACAAAGGTGCAGAAAGAAGCAAGAGAAGTGATGAAAGAGACAAGAGAGTTGCAGAAAGAAACAAGAGAGGTGCAGAAAAAAGCAAGAGAAGTGCAGAAAGAAGCAAGAGAGGTGCAGAAAGAGGGAAGAGGGATGCATAAAAAGGCAAGAGGGGTGCAGAAAGTTGCAAAAGAGGTGCAGAAAGAAGCAAGAGCAGTGCAGAAAGAACAAACAGAGGTGTAGAAAGAGGCAAGAGGTGTACAGAAAGAGGAAAGAGATATGCAGAAAGAAGCAAAAGAGGTGCAGAAAGAGGCAAGAGGGGTGCAGAAAGAGGCAAAAGAGGTGCAGAAAGAGGCAGGAGAGGTGCTAGAAAGAGGCAAGAGAAGTGCAGAAAGATGCAAGAGAGGTGCAGAAAGAGGGAACATGGGTACAGAAAGAGGCAACAGAGGTGCAGAAAGAAGCAAGAGAAGTGAAGAAAGAGGCAAGAGAGTTGCAGAAACAGACAAAAGAGGTGCATAAAGAGGGAACAGGGGTGCAGACAGAGGCAAGAAAGGTGCAGAAAGAGGGAAGAAGGGTGCAGAATGAGGCAAGAGGGGTGCAGAAATTTGCAAGAGAGGTGCGGAAAGGAGCAAGAGCAGTGCAGAAAGAAGCAACAGAGGTGCAAAAGGAGGCAGGAGAGGTATAGAAAGAGGGAAGAGGGGTGCAGAAAGAGTCAAGAGGGGTGCAGAAAGAGGCAAGAGGGCTGCAGAAAGATGCAAGAGTAGTGCTGAAAGAAGCAACAAAGGTGCAGAAAGAAGCAAGATAAGTGATCAAAGAGACAAGAGAGTTGCAGAAAGAAACAAGAGAGGTGCAGAAAAAAAGCAAGAGAAGTGCAGAAATAGGCAAGTGAGGTTCTGAAAAAGGCAATAAAGGTGCAGAAGGAGGCAAGGGAGGTGCAAAAAGGTGCAAGCGAGGTGTAGAAACAGATAAGAGGGGCGCAGAAAGAGGCAAGAGAAGTGCAGAAAGAAGCAACAAAGGTGCAGAAAGAAGCAACAAAGGTGCAGAAGGAAGCAAGAAAACTGCAGAAAGAGGCAACAGAGTTGCAGAAACAGGCAAGAGAGGTATAGAAAGAGGGAAGAGGGGTGCAGAAAGAGGGAAGAGGGGTGCAGAAATTTGCAATAGAGGTGCAGAAAGAAGCAAGAGCAGTGCAGAAAGAACCAACAGAGATGCAGAAAGAGGCAAGAGGGGTACAGAAAGAGGCAGGAGAAGTGTTTAAAGAAGCAACAGAGGTGCAGAAGGAGGCAAGATAACTGCAGGAAGAGGTAAGAGAGTTGCAGAAACAGACAAGAGATGTGCAGAAAGAGGGACGAGGGGTGCAGAAAGAGGTAAGAGAGGTGCAAAAAGAGTCAAGGGGGTGCAGAAAGAAGCAACAGAGGTGCAGAAAGATGCAAGAGTAGTGCTGAAAGAAGCAACAAAGGTGCAGAAAGAAGCAAGAGAAGTGATGAAAGAGACAAGAGAGTTGCAGAAAGAAACAAGAGAGGTGCAGAAAAAAGCAAGAGAAGTGCAGGAAGATGCAAGAGAGATGCAGAAAGAAGCAAGAGCAGTGTAGAAAGAATGAACAGAGGTGCAGAAAGAGGCAAGAGGGGTGCAGAAAGAGGCAAGAGAAGTGCAGAAAGAAGCAAAAGAAGTACAGAAAGAGGCAAGAGGGGTGCAGAAAGAGGCAAGAGACGTGAAGAAAGAGGCAAGAGAGGTACACACAGAAGCACGAGGGGTGCAGAAATTTGCACGAGAGGTATAGAAAGAAGCAAAAGAGGTGCAGAAAGAGGCAAGAGAAGTGCAGAAAGAGGCAATATAGGTGCAGAAGAAAGAAGCAAGAGAGGTACAGAAAGAAGCAAGAGAGGTGCAGGAAGAAGGGAGGTGCATAAAGCGGAAGAGATGTGCAGGAAGAGGCAAGAGAAGTGCAGAAAAAGGAAGAAAGGTACAGAAAGAAGCAAGAGAAATGCAGAAAGAGGGAAGAGAGGCACAGAAAGAAGGAAGAGTGGTTTGCACACCATTAGTACCAATTTAACACCCACATTTAGCAATACATAACAGGTTATCATTCTAGGTTTGCAAATGGCCTTTCACCACGCTGTAACATTTGTTGCTTCATTTTTGGTAACGTTTGAGCCGTTTGAGCTAGAAAGAAGGTTTTTTTGTTCTAACCTACAGATTATGCAGCAGATGATGGATTATGTGGCAAATGCGGAAAATTTATAATTGTGCGAAAGTCGGTGCAGCCAAACAGTCACATAATTCCAGTGGCCCTGCTCATGCCTCTGACTAGGTCCAGAAGTGCTCCTCAGTGGTTCCTTCTTTTTTGTCTCATTGAGTTTATTGTTTAGCTTCGATGGAAATGAGGAAGACTAAACCTATGGTTTCCACTCCACAACGCAGACTGCCATACCACATTATTACTCTCCATAACACATAATCCCACTCTACATAATTCCTATACACTAAATACTACATACTTTCTATCCACATAATTTCACTGCACAACATACCACATCATTTCACTACATACAACATACATTCACTACACTCCATAAAACATTAGTAAACATTTTTTACATTTACAATGCCAATAGCTCTAACTCTTGCAAATGCGAGACCTAGAACATTGCAAATGCTTCAAGTAGTCACGTTTGCAGAGTGGTGGAGAAAGGGGGCTGGGCCACCGATCAGCGCTCAGTAATCCCGCTGCGTAAGACTTACAGGACGTACCAGGAGGGCTTCTGGGCCCCCAAAGTCCCTCAGGAGTAAAGTGGACTTCATCCCCCAACCAGTAGTGTGCCATGAGGCGAGCTTGCAGAGTGGTGGAGAAAGGGGGGCGTGGCCTGTGAAGACCTCTTAGCAATCCCACTGTGTGGGACTTACTGGAGATAACAGGAGGGGTAGTTGGCACCCAAGGGCATCCTTGGGGAACAACTACCCCTCCTATTACCTCCAGTAAGTCCCACACAGCAAGATTGCTAAGTTCTTATAGCAGGCCATGCCCCCTTTGCCCACCACTCTGGCGCTCTCTTGAATGGGGATTAAAGTCCCCTTGAATCCTGAGGGTCCCTGGGGGCCAAATAGCCCTCCTGTTACCTCTAGTAAGCCCCACACAGCTGGATTGCTGAGAGTGGTCAGAGGCCAAACCCCCTTTTATACCACTCTGCAAACGCGCCTCCTGGCACATCGCTGCTTGGGGAGGAAGTCCACTTTAGTCCTAAGGTCCTCAGTACACAACGGGACCTCATCGCCCCACCAGCAGTGCGCCAAGAGGTGCGTTGGCAGAGTGGTGTAAAAGGATCGTGGCCTCCTACCACCTCTCAACAATCCCACCGTGGGGGGCTTACTGGAGGTACCTGGTGGGCTAGTTGGCCCCTAAGGACCCTCACCAGCAAAGGGGATGTAATTCCCCAACCCAGAATGCACCAGGAGGCACGTTTGCAGATGCATAGTGATGCAGGGAGGGGGCGGGGCCTCTAGCGAGTTGCAGGTTTCCCTTGAACCTTTTGGTCCCTGGGGACCCAACCCCTGGGGCCTGAGCCATTTTTTTAAAAACAAAAAAATTATTGAAAAGGGAGTGGGGTGCGCAGCCCCCCTCTGGAAGCTGATTATGCCCCCGGGGACCCCATCCCCCGTGGCTAGGCCTTTGTTTATTATTTTTTTTTTAAAGTGGAGGGGGACCGTAAGGCTCCCCTCCCCAGCCCAATTTTGGCCCCGGGGACCCCATCCCCCGCAGCCTGGCAAAAACTTTTTTATGAAAGGGGGCATGTGGCCCCCCTTCCCTGGGCCACTTTTGGCCCAGGGACCCCAGCACCCAGGCCTGCCCTGCTTTTTATTCATATTTTGGAGGGGGCCACGTGCCCTTCCTCCTGAGGCCAATTTTGGCCCGGGTACCCCTTCCCCGGGGCCTGGCCTTATCTTTTTTTAAAAATTAAAAACAGGAGGTGCCCCCCTCTCAGGCCATTTTTGGCACCGGGGACCCCATCCCCTGGGGCATGGCCTCACATTGGGGACCGCGGGGGGAGGCACAATGCCTCCGCAGTCCATGCCAGCTCCACACCTCCTGCAGGAGCCGGCATTGCTTTTGAGCAAAGGGAGCTACTGACATGCAGCTCCCTTTGCTCAAAAGCAATACTGCTTCGCTTCATGGAAGCAAGAACACCTTTCCTGCTCTCGCTTCCATGAAGTGAAGCAGGTGTTCTCTATGGCAGGGCGAGAGCAGTGGGCACCCCGGGACATTGCTGGAGCCGGCCCTGGGAGATGGCGGTCCCCAGGGCCATGGAAGGCTCCTGGAGGGGGGCTGTGCAGCCCCACTCCCAACAGGTTTAATGCCCCAGGGAGGTGGTGGTCCCCGGGGCTGGGCGTCCGCTGCAGTCCCCCTTATGTTAATTAATGAAAGCCCTGAGGAGGTGATGGTCCCCTGGGCAGTGTGGGGGGGGGCAGACTCATTGAAAAATGGAGCGAGACAGACCAGGAGGCTTTCAGCCCGCTTTGCGACCTTATCAAGGGGAACCATATAGAACACTTCTCAGAAGAACAGGAATTTGAATGGATAAAGAGGAGGATAAAATATGTCATATAAAGATTTTAGAGAAACAAGTACCATTGAAATGAAGAAGAACACAAGAATAACAGGATTTTAGGAAAATTATAAGCCCTGAAGAAGCGCAGTGGAGCACGAAACACGTGTTGGCTTTTTCTGAGTGCTTAAGAAAAATAAATAACAACTAAAAGAAACAGAACAAGAAGATTTATTTTTTTATGGATGTTATGTGTGAATATCTCAGTGAAGTTTGATGTTATATAAGTATAAAGAATACTGGTGGGGACCAGTATCTGAGATACATTTGCGCCGGGCAGAAATCCTGTTACCCACACTGCTTATATATATATATATATATATTCACTGAAAAAACCATAGGTTTCAGGCACGTTATAGTTAGAAATTAGCATTTAAAAAACCTTAGAAATTAACTGAAAAAACCATAAGGTTTTAGGGACAGTTATAGTTAGTTGGACATTGCACTCGTACAAAACCCGTGAAATTCCCCCGTTATAGTTAGTTCAGGTAACTATAACTCGCGCCCCGCAATGCACTGCTGATGACGTCACATATTACATCACTCATGACATGGTCAGTGACATCACTGATGACATCACTGATGACATCTCAAATGACATCACTGATGACATCATCCAGTGACTGTGTGTTTCTGTAAAGTTTAAATATTTTTAATATATATAGGGAAAGGCGTATTGAAGAATGAGTGGGTGTATAAGTGTCTGTATGGATGATTTAGTAGGTGCGTGACTAACTCGATCAGTGAGTGATTAAACGTATCTTACTGAATGCATGGGTTAGTGACTAAACTGGGTGAATGTCTGTATCCGTCTGTCTGTTGCTGTGTAAGTGGTGCATGGGTTTGTGAATAGCTACATGAGTGTCTATATGAGTTATTGATTGGTTGTCTGAGTATCTGTATGGGTGCCTGAGTGTTTGTGTGGGTGGGGTGTGTGCAACTCTGTGCATAGATGTGTGAGTGGGTGATTCCCTGGGTGGATGGTTTCAAGAGTGCATCTGTGATAGACTGTATGGGTGGGTAAGTGTGTGTAAGAGTGTGTTAGTGAGTGAATGTATGTCCCAGTGGTACATGTGTGAGTAACTACATATGTGAAAGGCAGTATATATGTGTGTTAGAGTATATAAATAGCTATAAGCGAGAGTGTGTGATTGTGAGAGTGACTGTATGGATGAGTGTGTGCTTGTATCAGTGATTGTATAAGAGCGTAAGAATGTGCTAGTATTTGTATGAGTAAGTGAGCTGGTGTGTGTATAACTGTATAGGTGAGTAAATGGCAGTGTGTTTAATTATTTGCATGACTGACTAGGTGTGTGAGTACCTCTATGGATGAGTGGCGGTGTTTGAGTGTCTATATAGGAGTATGAGTGCATATGATAGTCCTGTACTGAGTGACCATAAGTATGAGTGACTGTACGGGTGAGTGAGTGGATGTGTGTGTGTAGACCTAAGAATCAGTGAGTGGGTATGTAGTTATTGGTGTTGGAGTGTCTATGGTTTTGAGAATGGCAGTCTGTAATTTAGAGTGGGTGTATCAAAGTTTATATTAGGGTGTGAGGAGGTGCATTAAATTCTCACATGGATGATGTCATCAGTGATGTCATTTGAGATGTCATCAGTGATGTCATCAGTGATGTCACTGACCATGTCATGAGTGATGTAATATGTGACGTCATCAGCAGTGCATTGCGGGGCGCGAGTTATAGTTACCTGAACTAACTATAACAGGGGAATTTCACGGGTTTTGTACGAGTGCAATGTCCAACTAACTATAACTGTCCCTAAAACCTTATGGTTTTTTCAGTGAATTTCTAAGGTTTTTTAAATTCTAATTTCTAACTATAACGTGCCTGAAACCTATGGTTTTTTCAGTGAATTTCAAAGGTTTTTAAATGCTAATTCCTAACTATAACGTGTCTGAAACCTAGGGTTTTTTCAGTGAATTTCAAAGGTTTTTTAAATGCTAATTCCTAACTATAACGTGTCTGAAACCTATGGTTTTTTCAGTGAATTTCAAAGGTTTTGTAAATGACAATTTTTAAATGTATTAATTGTTATATTTATTTTTTTGATACTGATTTACAATTTTTTTAAACTATTTATTTTTAGATATTTTATTTTTTAAATTACATTGTAGTTACATTATACATTACATTACAAAATATACTTTCTCAGAATGAATTACTTTAGTTTAAATACTTTGCAAATAGGCAATAGACTTTTTAAGTACAGTAGTTACAGTTGTTGCAATGGGCAACACAATTTAAAAAACAAAGCAACATTGAGCTCAATGTGAATTTCTAGTTAAATGCAATTAGTTACTTTATGGATTACTTTTCTAACCACAGGACTGGATCCTAGATTCAGTCCTGGGACATCTCCTGTAAACAGTTGAGTAAAAGCGTTTTGGTTACAGTAGTGATTTTTAAGGAATATTATTGTATTTTAAAAGTTGACACTTAGAAACTTTTTCATATAGAATCACCAATGTTATCCTATGGGAGGAAATTCACTTAGCAGGTAAGTAGTGTTATCGTTACTTTTTCTTACTCAGTGGTGGATCCTGGAACCAGCACTGGTGCATCTCCTGTAAACAGTTGAAAGAATGCGTTTAAGTCACACATGCGATTTTTAAGGAATATTTGTAGTTTGTGAAAATCGACACTGAAACTTTTCTGCTGAAAACCAGACAATGGATTGCATATGGAAAGAAATTCAAGTTACTGGTAAGTACGGTTAGAATTACTTTTCAGGGTCAGTGCTGGGCTAAAAGATGCAGCACTGGGTTCTCTCCTGATAACAGGTGAGTAAATCGGAATTCGTATTTCGGCTGATTTTAGAGGAATATTTTAAAGTTCCAAAACTCCACACTTAGAAGAATTTCCAAGTGAAACCAGTCAATGTTAGCCTATGGAAGGAAATTCAAGTTACTGTTAAGTACGGTTAGAATTACTTTTCAGGGTCAGTGCTGGGCTAAAAGATGCAGCACTGGGTTCTCTCCTGATAACAGGTGAGTAAATCGGAATTCGTATTTCATCTGATTTTAGAGGAATATTTGTATGTTTCAAAAATCGACACTTAGAAACTTTTTCAGCAAAAAGCAGGCAATGATATCCTATGGAAGGAAATTCAAGTTACTGGTAAGTACGGTTAAAATTACTTTTCAGGATCAGTACTGGGCTGAAAGATGCAGCACTGAGGTCTCTCCTGATAACAGGTGAGTAAATCGGAATTCGTAGTTCGGCTGATTTTAGAGGAATATTTGCACAATGGTGAAGGAAGGGGTGGGGCCTAAGGTGACATGTCTGCAAACACGCCCTGTGGCGCGTTTTAAGTTGAACAATTAATTCCTCCTCAATCCCGAGGGTCCCTAGGGGCCAACTAGCCCAACAGGTACCTCCAGTATGCGCCAGGGGCTGCGTTGCAGAGAGGTGTTCAGAGGCCACGCCCCTTTTACAACACTCTGCAACGCAGCTCCGTGGCACTTACTGGAGGTACCTGGTGGGCTAGTTGGCCCTAAGGACCCTCAGGATTGAAAAGGAATGTATTCCCCATCTTAAAACCCGCCACGGGGCCTGTTTGCACACATGTCACCTGAAGCCCCGCCCCTCCCTTCACCACTGTGCAAATGCGCCCCGTGGTGCGTTTTAAGTTGGGGGATTAAGTCCCCTTGAATCCTGAGGGTCCCTGGAGTCCAACTAGCCCACCATATACCTCCAAAAGCGCCACAGAGCTGCTTTGCAGAGAGGTGTAAAAGGGGCGTGGCCTCTGTACACGTCTCTGCAACGCAGCCCCTGGCGCATACTGAAGGTTCCTGGTGGGCTAGTTGGCCCCCAGGGACCCCCAGTATTCAAGGGGAATTCGTTCCCTCTCTGCAAACGCGCGCGTTTACAGAGTACTGCAGGGAGGGGGCGGGGCCTCCGGCACGATGCCGGTCGTTTTTTTTATCTATTTTTTTTTAATGGGAGGGGGCTGCGTTGCCCCCTTCCCTTGCCCACTTTTGGCCCCGGGGACCCCATCCCCGGGGCCTGAGCATTTTATTTATTTTTAAATAAAAAAATAAAAACGGGAAGGGGGCTGCGTGGCCCCCTTCCCTGGGCCTATATTGGCCCCGGGAACCCCATTCCCCAGGGCATGGCCTCGATTTTTTATTTTTTTATTTGGAGGGGGCTGCATGGCCCCCTCCTCAGGCCATTTAAGGCCCCGGGGACCCCATCCCCGGGGCCGGCCTTGCACTTTTTTTCTTTTCTTTTTTTTAAAATTTGGGGAGGGGGCTGCGTGGCCCCCTCCATGGCCACTTATGGCCCCGGGGACCCCATCCCCCGGGGCCTGGCCTCTGGTTGGGGACTGTGGGGGGTCCCCAATCCCCCACAGTCCCAGCCGGCTCCCCGCCTCCTGCGCGAGCCGGCATTGCTTTCCTCATGGGGAGAAGCTAACATGCTGCTCCCCATGTGGAAAGCAATCAGCTTTGGATATTGGAAGCGAGAGCAGGTTTCCTGCTCTCTCTTCCAATATCCAAAGCAAGTTTGCAATGACAGGACGGGAGCCGCGAGGCTCCCGTCCTCTCATTGAAAACAGCAGTGTCCCGGGGTAGGCACCCCGGGACACTGCAGGAGCCGGCCCTGGGGGTGGCGGTCCCCAGGGCCATCACTGGCTCCAGGAGGGGGTCGCGCGACCCCCTCCCCACAATTTCAAAGCCCCGGGAGGTGGTGGTCCCCGGGGCTTCGAGGGTCCAAAACGGACCCCCATTTTTAATTTTTAGTGCCCCGGGAGGTGGCGGTCCCCGGGCGTGTGGGGGCTGGAGCCCCCGACACAGGTAAAAATAAATAAAACATAAGCCCCAGGGAGGTGGCGGTCCCCGGGGCAGCGGGAGGGCAAAGAGCCCTCCCGCACCATTTTTGTTAAAGCCCCAGGGGGTGGCAGTCCCCGGGGCTTGGGGGACCCTTAGAGGCCCCCCATACATAAATGTAACCCCCCACCATGCCCCCGGGACTTGGCCCACCCGGGGGCAAATTAACTATCGAAGCGCGGGAGACCGTGCTTCGATTTTTTCTCGGCAGGATCCGCGCACCCTGAGCGCATCCTGCCGATTTTATTTAAAAAAAAGCTTTTTTGCCCAGGGGGTCCTTGTGGGACCCCTGAGCAGGCCTAGGGGTTAGGGTGTTTCTACCCTGCCCCCTTTGTGCGCTTTGCGCACTTGTTTCTGTCCCTCGGTTCTACCGAGGGACAAAATGGCTGCCAACACTTCCTGAATCGGAATGTTGACAGCCAGCTGACAGCCAATTAGCATGCAGCTCGTGATCGGGAGGGTACGCGGACCCTACTCGGCCATAGATATATATGTGACTTTACTTGTGAATTTCTCAGGGCTACCTCTTTGCCAAATTTGGTGTAATTCCGTTCAGCAGTTCGGGCTGTAGCTGCGACTAAATGTTCCTATGGAAAAATGAATGGGGAAAACGCGTTTTGGGACCCACCTTTTTCTCGGCCCCGCTTGACGAATCAACCCGAGACTTTCAGGGTAGGAGCGGAGCGGAGCACCCCAACAAGTTGGAAACTTTCGCGAAGATTCGTCAACCGGAGCCAACGTTATTTCAAATAGAATGTCGCGGATTTCCTATGGATAATAGGTCCTAACTATAACTATCTACTGGCGACCGCCAGTAGATAATATATATACATATATATATATATATATATATATATATATATGTTCCAATCGAACTTGCTCCCAAGAAAAGATACCACACCCAACGTAAGGTTTCGCCTTGTTTATTCCAGCCGGCAGCAGCAAAACTCGAAACAAGCCTTGACAGTGAAGAGTTGCACCAATACAGCCATACGCGTTTCGGGGACCATTCCCCTTGTTCACCGGCTTGGCACTGGGGAAAAGAGAAAGCATTGCACTGGGCTTTTTCAGGTGTTGCTAATTCTTGGGACCGCCCACCTGGGCGTGTCATTTTCTTGCTCGGCATTGTGGTTGTCGTAGTTCATGTTAGTAGTAACTGGCGCTGCTGTGCCTTTTCCTCCGACGTATATATATATATATATGTATACACACATATATATTACCTACTGGCGGTTATCAGTAGGTGGTTATAGTTATGACCATGTTTCCATAGTAAAAGCTTTGCTTGACTTGCTAATAACTTTGGTGTCATTTGACTAATCTTCATTAACTTTTCCCCACAAAATGTCAAAGTAAGTTCTGTGTGTCATGTAAGCCCGGGCGTAGTTTGCGTAGTAGCACTTCACGTAGCTACGTGAAGTACAGCTTCAACTACACGTAGCTATGCAAATTGCGTAGTGCGTAGCTGTGTGCTTGACTGCACTGTACAATAATTACCAAAAGCAAACTTGTACAGTGCAAGTTAAGATAAAATAAATATCTCTGTCTTTATATGCTAAAAATGCATATAGTCATTTCACTAAAGTGAAAACAAAAAGTTAACAAGCAGTGAGAGAGGTGATGATTTTGGTATCCTCACTAACTTAGGGAGAGAACCAACAACCAAGCAGATGTCTTGAAAACAAAAAGCACATCTTATTGAACGATTCCTCCTAGGACCACCCCAAGCACAGTTATGGGCAAAAATACAATCCCAACCAAAGGCCCTGCAAAGCATTATGGGACGAGATTAGCAGTGGGCAGTGAATATTATAGTGTCCAATATCAAAATAATTCTACAAAGAGCTGCAGTTCAACTAGTCGTCACTGGGTGTCGTCCCTCAAGAGTGAAATGCAAAAGTATTGAAAACCTTTCATGAAGCTTTTGCATTTGACTCGTGAGGGACGACACCCAGTGACGACTAGTTGAACTGCAACTCTTTGTAGAATTATTTTGATATTGGACACTATAATATTCACTGCCCACTGCTAATCTCGTCCCATAATGCTTTGCAGGGCCTTTGGTTGGGATTGTATTTGCCCATAACTGTGCTGAGTGGTCCTAGGAGGAAGGGACCACCATTGAATCGTTCACATGATATGCTTTTTGTGTTCAAGGCATCTGCTTGGTCCTCCCCCTAGGTTAGGGGGACTCCAAAATCATCACCTCTCTCATTGCTTGATATGTCAAAATTCATTTTTGTGAATTGGTTATATGCTTTTTAGCATAAAAATTGCTTTATCAAAGCATTTGAAGGAGTTTGTTATTATTATTAAGCCTGGGCGTAGTGCTAGCTGTGTGCTTGACTCACTGCACTGTACAATAATTACCAAAAGCAAACTTGTACAGTGCAAGTTAAGATAAAATAAATATCTCTGTCTTTATATGCTAAAATTGCATATAGTCATTTCACTAAAGTGAAAACAAAAAGCAGTGAGAGAGGTGATGATTTTGGTATCCTCGCTAACTTAGGGAGAGAACCAAGCAGATGTCTTGAAAACAAAAGCACATCTTATTGAATGATTAGGTGGTGGTCCCATCCTCTTAGGACCACCCCAAGCACAGTTATGGGCAAAAATACAATCCCAACCAAAGGCCCTGCAAAGCATTATGGGACGAGATTAGCAGTGGGCAGTGAATATTATAGTGTCCAATATCAAAATAATTCTACAAAGAGCTGCAGTTCAACTAGTCGTCACTGGGTGTCGTCCCTCACGAGTCAAATGCAAAAGCTTCATGAAAGGTTTTCAATGCTTTTGCATTTCACTCTTGAGGGACGACACCCAGTGACGACTAGTTGAACTGCAGCTCTTTGTAGAATTATTTTGATATTGGACACTATAATATTCACTGCCCACTGCTAATCTCGTCCCATAATGCTTGCAGGCCTGTGATTGGGATTGTATTTTTGCCCATAACTGTGCTTGGAGTGGTCCTAGGAGGAAGGGACCACCATTGAATCGTTCACATGATATGCTTTTTGTGTTCAAGGCATCTGCTTGGTCCTCCCCTAGGTTAGGGGGACTCCAAAATCATCACCTCTCTCATTGCTTGATATTTTATTGTCAACATTCATTTTTGTGAATTGGTTATATGCTTTTTAGCATAAAAAATTGCTTTATCAAAGCATTTGAAGGAGTTTATTATACTCCTGCTACGCTACGTTTATTAGTACAGTTATTCACTCTGCTACGTGCAATTTGCGTAGTGCGTAGTAGCACAAACTTTGCATGCTTCGTGAGCGTAGCAAAGTATTATGCCCAGGGTTAGTGTCATGGAAAGTTTATGAGTGATCCATGCAGTGGGTACCGAGAAATAGGGGTGCAAATAAAGGGTGGGTTTGTAATGTTAATTCCCATAAGAATATATTGTCGAACCTACAGCCCGAACCACTGGATAGAATTACACCACATTTGGCAGAAAAAGGTAGATGTTGTTATGCAGATTGTGATTTTTGTTATTTGGTGCAAATCCGTCTAGCAGGTTTTGAGAAATTTAAGCTGAAAATTAAGGATATATCTCTAGCCATGGATATTTTGCAGCAGTTTCACGATATATTGTGAATTAGCGTGCCTTTGGGAATGCTGTGATTGGCTGTACGTGACCTGAATATCGTTCGGGAACAGTTCCCAGGGCTAAAAATTTGTGTGAAACCTAAAATAAGGTGTCAGGGTGGAGATTATCTGAACCCATGTTTGAGAAATGGGTGTGTTAGTGACACAAGTTATGTGTCCAAAATAGGTTTCATCGCACGCCATATTCGTGATGATGTCACGGCCTCCAGCGCGGCCCCCTGTGTACCGTCATAGGGACATCGTGAATATCGATACATCATTGCGAATATTGGTGAAAATATAAAAAAATCTGTAAGTGAATCATTAATACACATTGTATTATATTGAGATTCTGATAAATGTTTTTATAGAGTTATTTAGATAGTGATTTATCTAGTGTGATGTTTAGAATTAAATATATAGTTATCATTTACGAGAGTGGTGGTGGCTATTGAAGTCCTGCTTTTCTTTTCCACTTCCATGCCGTATCTGTTGAGATTGCGATCACCTACGTCATTGCGATCTCTAGCCTCACTGTGAAAACAGAAAATAGGTTTTAGAGATGGTTGTTCTAGAAATACACTAGAAAAACATGAGTTGGAAGTATACTGTAATAAACCCCTAGTGTGTAAAATACTGTAATATGTGTGCTATATGTGTTTTTCACTTTATGGAAAAGGTGTGATTGCTGTGGTTAACGGCGTCACTGCGACTCCCTGAATAACCACAAAAATGGAAATAGGTCTTAAAGATGGATTTTAAAGAAGCTTGGTACCAAAACATGTTTTTAAAGAAGTATGTATATAGTCATATGTGTAGATCAATGTTCAAAATTGATGTTTTTACGTATTATTTTTGGATGTGCTGGTGGCTGTTGAATGTCTGCTTTTGTTTTCCATTGTCGTGACTTATTTGTGACCATCATGACATCGCTGCGAAGATTCCCAAAAACTGAAAGAAGGATCTCTATGAAAAAACAATGTTTCAGGTACTAGGGTAGCTCTGACAAGAGCCTTTGTGTTGATTGTGTGTATATGACAGCTACACATAAAACCGGAAGCAGAGTTTCAGGTTATTTAGAAACACCCTGTTGCCACTGGGACACCTTTCACTATTTGTAATCATTGTTTGTTGTATAATCATATTGTGATTCTTAAGCCCTATATATATATTGTTTATTTCATTTATTTATTATATAAACAACATTTTTTCACATTGACTATATCCTTGGTGTCAGTGGCCAGCTTTCTTTTTGACATCCTACTAACCCTGTATATTGCCATTGTGCAGAATTGCATCAGAAATACTTTATTATTATTCCACAGGAGCCAATGTTTCCCCATTAACTTACTTACCCAGGCTCCCCGTGAGTAGGGTTCCCTTGTTTTTTGTTCTCACTACAACTTCAAGGAGCAGGGTCTCAGTGCTAAATTGGGGACAGACGCCGGATTGAGTAGGGTGGAGAATACCGTTATCTTCCAGATACCTGGAGAGTTGGCGATTAAGAAAGCGGGGAGAAGGGAGATAGGCCTGTAGTTTACTGCTTGCTTAGGGTCTGCTGCAGGTTTTTTTTAGCAGCAGTAAGACTTTGGCCTTTTTCCACATAGAAGGAACCTCCCCTATAGCCAGCGAGGTATTAAATATATGGTTCACAAAGGAATTTATAGATGGTGCCACCATCTTTAGCACCAAAATTCGGGCAGGGATCGAGGGGAGCTGGATTTGAGGCTTTTTAATGCAGCTACAGACTGAGCGAGGGAGATGGGAGCGAAGACATCTAAGGTGGCGTACCCGGGTGTGGAAGGAGATAGTCACGGCCCTTGATTCTGTAATAGAGGTGCTGGGTTCTGGAAGCTGTTTTGAATAGTCATGATTTTTTCATAGAAAAATAGGTCGAGTTCCTTGCACCACTCCGCTGTTGGTGTGCAGACTCTAGAAGTGACAGGGGCGCCGGAAGGAATCTACAATTTTGAAGATTTCCTTTGCTTTGTTTTCCGCTTCCATAATCCTAGTGTCGTAGACGTTTTTTTTTGCAAGGTGCAGTTTCCCCTGATACACCTTTAGTGCATTCCTGTATGCAATTTTCTCATCTGTGAGAGAATTCCGTCTCCGTGATCTCTCAAGCTTCTTGCATTGACCATTACAGGTGCTAAGCTCAGCATTAAACCATGGGGTGGTAGGGCAAGATCTAGCCTGAGATATCTTTTTAATGGGTGCTAGCGAGTTAACCGTCTCACTGATCCAGCTATCAAGGTAGGCGGTGTCTCGTTCCACCTCACCTGTCAGGACTGGAGAGGTTGTAGTCAGGGCATGATTAATAATCTCCGGCTGTAGCTTGTGAAAGGCCCGATAGGCAGAAGATACAAAAGGGGATGATGGACGGAACGTTTGAGCCAATCAAACACTCACCCCCAGTCAACTGATCTGGGTTTAATCCATCATCATTCTTTAGCTCACTCCACCACCCCAGTTCAGACATGGCCATATGCAAATCAGTCTGACCCTGTGCCTCATGGGAACAGTCCAGCCCGAACTGCCAAGCCATGTCTTCCCTGGACCGGAAACAAGCATCCTAGGACCGGTTTCTGGCATTCCAGCCGTCATCAGCCAGGCTTGCTTGAATCCAGTGGCAAAGTGAGCAAGGGACCCACGTCTGGGCATACCCCCGCCAACTTAGGGCGAACAAAGCGATACAAAAGGGGATGATGGACGGAACGTTTGAGCCAATCAAACACTCACCCCCAGTCAACTGATCTGGGTTTAATCCATCATCATTCTTTAGCTCACTCCACCACCCCAGTTCAGACATGGCCATATGCAAATCAGTCTGACCCTGTGCCTCATGGGAACAGTCCAGCCCGAACTGCCAAGCCATGTCTTCCCTGGACCGGAAACAAGCATCCTAGGACCGGTTTCTGGCATTCCAGCCGTCATCAGCCAGGCTTGCTTGAATCCAGTGGCAAAGTGAGCAAGGGACCCACGTCTGGGCATACCCCCGCCAACTTAGGGCGAACAAAGCGATACAAAAGGGGATGATGGACGGAACGTTTGAGCCAATCAAACACTCACCCCCAGTCAACTGATCTGGGTTTAATCCATCATCATTCTTTAGCTCACTCCACCACCCCAGTTCAGACATGGCCATATGCAAATCAGTCTGACCCTGTGCCTCATGGGAACAGTCCAGCCCGAACTGCCAAGCCATGTCTTCCCTGGACCGGAAACAAGCATCCTAGGACCGGTTTCTGGCATTCCAGCCGTCATCAGCCAGGCTTGCTTGAATCCAGTGGCAAAGTGAGCAAGGGACCCACGTCTGGGCATACCCCCGCCAACTTAGGGCGAACAAAGCGATACAAAAGGGGATGATGGACGGAACGTTTGAGCCAATCAAACACTCACCCCCAGTCAACTGATCTGGGTTTAATCCATCATCATTCTTTAGCTCACTCCACCACCCCAGTTCAGACATGGCCATATGCAAATCAGTCTGACCCTGTGCCTCATGGGAACAGTCCAGCCCGAACTGCCAAGCCATGTCTTCCCTGGACCGGAAACAAGCATCCTAGGACCGGTTTCTGGCATTCCAGCCGTCATCAGCCAGGCTTGCTTGAATCCAGTGGCAAAGTGAGCAAGGGACCCACGTCTGGGCATACCCCCGCCAACTTAGGGCGAACAAAGCGATACAAAAGGGGATGATGGACGGAACGTTTGAGCCAATCAAACACTCACCCCCAGTCAACTGATCTGGGTTTAATCCATCATCATTCTTTAGCTCACTCCACCACCCCAGTTCAGACATGGCCATATGCAAATCAGTCTGACCCTGTGCCTCATGGGAACAGTCCAGCCCGAACTGCCAAGCCATGTCTTCCCTGGACCGGAAACAAGCATCCTAGGACCGGTTTCTGGCATTCCAGCCGTCATCAGCCAGGCTTGCTTGAATCCAGTGGCAAAGTGAGCAAGGGACCCACGTCTGGGCATACCCCCACCAACTTAGGGCGAACAAAGCGATACAAAAGGGGATGATGGACGGAACGTTTGAGCCAATCAAACACTCACCCCCAGTCAACTGATCTGGGTTTAATCCATCATCATTCTTTAGCTCACTCCACCACCCCAGTTCAGACATGGCCATATGCAAATCAGTCTGACCCTGTGCCTCATGGGAACAGTCCAGCCCGAACTGCCAAGCCATGTCTTCCCTGGACCGGAAACAAGCATCCTAGGACCGGTTTCTGGCATTCCAGCCGTCATCAGCCAGGCTTGCTTGAATCCAGTGGCAAAGTGAGCAAGGGACCCACGTCTGGGCATACCCCCGCCAACTTAGGGCGAACAAAGCGATACAAAAGGGGATGATGGACGGAACGTTTGAGCCAATCAAACACTCACCCCCAGTCAACTGATCTGGGTTTAATCCATCATCATTCTTTAGCTCACTCCACCACCCCAGTTCATACATGGCCATATGCAAATCAGTCTGACCCTGTGCCTCATGGGAACAGTCCAGCCCGAACTGCCAAGCCATGTCTTCCCTGGACCGGAAACAAGCATCCTAGGACCGGTTTCTGGCATTCCAGCCGTCATCAGCCAGGCTTGCTTGAATCCAGTGGCAAAGTGAGCAAGGGACCCACGTCTGGGCATACCCCCGCCAACTTAGGGCGAACAAAGCGATACAAAAGGGGATGATGGACGGAACGTTTGAGCCAATCAAACACTCACCCCCAGTCAACTGATCTGGGTTTAATCCATCATCATTCTTTAGCTCACTCCACCACCCCAGTTCAGACATGGCCATATGCAAATCAGTCTGACCCTGTGCCTCATGGGAACAGTCCAGCCCGAACTGCCAAGCCATGTCTTCCCTGGACCGGAAACAAGCATCCTAGGACCGGTTTCTGGCATTCCAGCCGTCATCAGCCAGGCTTGCTTGAATCCAGTGGCAAAGTGAGCAAGGGACCCACGTCTGGGCATACCCCCGCCAACTTAGGGCGAACAAAGCGATACAAAAGGGGATGATGGACGGAACGTTTGAGCCAATCAAACACTCACCCCCAGTCAACTGATCTGGGTTTAATCCATCATCATTCTTTAGCTCACTCCACCACCCCAGTTCAGACATGGCCATATGCAAATCAGTCTGACCCTGTGCCTCATGGGAACAGTCCAGCCCGAACTGCCAAGCCATGTCTTCCCTGGACCGGAAACAAGCATGGGGTGGTGGAGTGAGCTAAAGAATGATGATCAGTTGACTGGGGGTGAGTGTTTGATTGGCTCAAACGTTCCGTCCATCATCCCC
>CAWUFW010028242.1:0-22742 GCA_963921515.1 Calotriton arnoldi | reverse complement strand
TTCATATTGGTCTAACAGTCCCTTGATGGCAACGGCCATATTTCCTGCAGTTATGACTCGTGATCGGTATTTACTTTTGCTTCGGATGCTGCATTTTGTTGATAATGGTTTGGCGTTGCCACGAGATCACCCTGAATGTGACCGTCTTTTTAAGATTCGGCCTGTTCTTGATCACTTTGTAGATCGATTTTCAGAGATCTATACTCCAGGGAAAGAAATATCTATTGATGAGTCTTTGGTCCTGTTCAAGGGCCATTTGGTTTTTAGGCAGTACATTCCTAGCAAGAGGGCACGCTATGGAATTAAGCTGTATATGTTGTCTGAGAGTAGGACAGGATATGTTTTTAATTTGCGTGTGTACACTGGTAGGGATTCCACTATTGACCCCCCTGGTTGTCCGTCCACTTTTGGAGTTTCAGAGAAAATTGTGTGGGATCTTGCTAGAGGACTGTTTAACAGAGGCCACCATTTGTACCTTGATAACTTCTACACTGCTGTGCAATTGTTTAAGGAATTGTTCAAAGTGGACACTTTTGCTTGTGGCACAATCCGCTCTAACCGTAAAGGTTATCCAAAAGAGCTTGTTTGCAAAAACTTCAGAGGGGACAGTGCAGTGCCTTGCGTAGTGAGGAACTGCTAGCTGTGAAATTTGTGGACAGGAGGGATGTGTACATGCTGACTACCATCCATGATGAGAGTACTTCACCTGTGGCTGTTTGGGGTCAGATTGCTGAAGTGCGCAAACCTGTGTGCATTTTAGACTACAATAAGCACATGGGTGGTGTTGATAGAGTAGATCAGAGGTTGGAACCTTACACTGCTATTCGTAAGTCTTACATTTGGTATAAGAAGTTGGCCATCCATCTCTTCAATTTAGCAACTTTAAATGCTTTTGTTGTGTTCAAGGAGTGTTCTCCTGCGTCAAAGTTGACTTTTGTTCAGTTTCAGGAGTCTGTCATAGGCAGCCTTGTTGTTGTGGAACAGGCAAGTGTTCCTAGAGTTGGAGTGGTGGAGGATGTGGCTCGATTGAAAGATCGCCACTTTCCTGATCACATTCCTCCTACACCCTCAAAAGACTTTCCCACTAGGAGATGTAGAGTCTGTTGGCGAAGAGGTACGCGGAAGGAGACTCGTATGTACTGCCCTGAGTGTCCTTCTAACCCTGGGCTGTGTGTGCCTGCTTGTTATAGAGCGTACCACAAGCAAAAGAATTATTGGGAGCAACCATGAGTGGTAAAGTGAACTGCCTGGTCTGTAATGTTTAAGAATTATTGTTCTGTTTCAAGGTTGGCATTAGTGCAATGTATTTAGTTTCTGATTTTGTGTTAGTAGATTTGTATCTATTTGCAATTTGTGTTTTCTTTTTTGTATAAAAAAATCCTAAATGTGATGGTGGTGTGTGTAGGCTGGTGCTTGGCTGGCGGTGTGCGTGGAGTGGCGCTTGGCTGGCGGTGTGCGTGTAGTGGCTCTTGGCTGGCGGTGTGCGTGGAGTGGCGCTTGGCTGGCGGTGTGCGTGGAGTGGCTCTTGGCTGGCGGTGTGCGTGGAGTGGCGCTTGGCTGGCGGTGTGCGTGGAGTGGCGCTAGGCTGGCGGTGTGCGTGGAGTGGCGCTAGGCTGGCGGTGTGCGTGGAGTGGCGCTTGGCTGGCGGTGTGCGTGGAGTGGCGCTTGGCTGGCGGTGTGCGTGGAGTGGCGCTTGGCTGGCGGTGTGCGTGGAGTGGTGCTTGGCTGGCGGTGTGCGTGGACTGGCGCTCGGCTGGCAGTGTGTGAGTAGTGACTTGCTGCTGGTCACTACACACACTGCTAGCCGAGCGACACTCCACGCAATCCATCAGCTTGTGTGGTTGCTGTGTTAGGAATGTGGGCGTGTGAAAGTGATGGGCCCTTGAATGGCGCTGTCTGCTGGTGTGAGTGTTGTAATGTGATGGGCCCGCGGCTGGTGGTGTGAATGGTTTTGTATTTGTCACACGTATGAAAGGTGTATGAATGGCCTGTAAAGAGGTTGGTGCCTTGTCGTGGCTTTACAGCTCACGAGCTGTGAGTCAATGGTTCAGTTTCTCGTCCTTTCAATTATTAACAGTGCATTTCATTTTTGTGAAATCACTTGTTAATACAATTGTATATACTGAACCATCACTCACCCTCGTGCCAAATCCAACCAGTATGTGTGTGTGTGCTTGAGGATTAGATGGCTGTGCAGTAATATATTTTTTTTGTCTTTCTCAAGCAGGGTGTACCTTGTCCCTTTTTGTGAATGTTGTAATGTGTTTGTTTCGTGCCTGGTGGTGTGAATGGTCTTGTGTGTATCACGTATGAAAGGTGTGTGAATGGCCTGTAAAGCGGTTGGGGCCTTGACGTGGCTTTACAGCTCACGAGCTGCAAGTCACTGGTTCCGTTTTTGTCCTTTCAATTATTGACAGTGCATTTCATTTTTGTGAAATCTCTTGTTAATAAAATTGTATATACTGAACCATCACTTGCCCTCGTGCCAAATCCAACCAGTATGTGTGTGTGCTTGAGGAATAGATGGCTGTGCAGTAATCTTTGTCTTTTTAGTCTGTCTGCCAAGGTGTACATTCCGTCTAAGAATAACCTACCAACTGTAGATATTGTCGTAAACGAAACACCCATGGGAGTACATGGTGATATCTCTCTTGTGGATCCCAACAAGTTATGGTACCCACAATGTCCTGCAAACCTCAAAATGTCTGTCACATTTTCCTTGCAATATTGTGCCAAAATTTTCACGCTGCAGAAATAAACAACACATTATCTCAAAATGACCTGGTTTGCAAGGGGGGTCACCTGGGTTTTTGGCCCTGTGCTCGGCGGCCATCTAGGCGAACCTACCAAACCCACACATTTCTGAAAAGTAGACACCCGGGGGCTTCCAGGGAGGTATGGCTTGCGTGGATCCCCCAACGTTTCCTTACCCAGAATCCCCTGCAAACCTCAATTTTAGCTGAAAAAATCACTTTTTTCACACATTTTTGTGTGGGAAAGTGTGGCATCACTGGCCTCACACAAATTTCCTACCACCCAGCGTTCCCCCAGGTCTCCCAATAAAAATGGTGCCTCACTTGTGTGGGAGGCCCAAGTACCCGCGACAGGCAAGGGCCCACAACGTAGTGAGGCGACCTCAAAATTGCCTATCTCAAAACCACCTGGTTTTGCAAGGGGGGTCACCTGGGTTTTTGGCCCCGTGCTCGGCGGCCATCTAGGGAAACCTACCAAACCCACACATTTCTGAAAAGTAGACACCCGGGGGCTTCCAGGGAGGTATGGCTTGCGTGGATCCCCCAACGTTTCCTTACCCAGAATCCCCTGCAAACCTCAATTTTAGCTGAAAAAATCACTTTTTCAGACATTTTTGTGTGGGAAAGTGTGGCATCACTGGCCTCACACAAATTTCCTACCACCCAGCGTTCCCCCAGGTCTCCCGATAAAAATGGTGCCTCACTTGTGTGGGAGGCCCAAGTACCCGCGACAGGCAAGGGCCCACAACGTAGTGAGGCGACCTCAAAATGGCCTTTCACAAAACGACCTGGTTTTGCAAGGGGGGTCACCTGGGTTTTTGGCCCTGTGCTCGGCGGCCATCTAGGGAAACCTACCAAACCCACACATTTCTGAAAAGTAGACACCCGGGGGCTTCCAGGGAGGTATGGCTTGCGTGGATCCCCCAACGTTTCCTTACCCAGAATCCCCTGCAAACCTCAATTTTAGCTGAAAAAATCACTTTTTTCAGACATTTTTGTGTGGGAAAGTGTGGCATCACCGGGCTCACACAAATTTCCTACCACCCAGCGATCCCCGGGTCTCCCGATAAAAATGATGCCTCACTCGTGGCGGGAGGGGGGGGGGTGGGTCCTCCTAGCAGCAAGCAGCTACCAGTAGCCTACTGTTATTGGTAGCTTAGTGCTACTATGTCACCAATTGATACTCTCATTGCTAGTAGCGTAGCGCTCAGCTACCAATGGCAGTCCGACCTCAGCCCGCAGGCAGCATTGACATTGGTAGCTGAGCGTTACTAATGATAGCTGCCTCGCGGTGTCCCAACTCGGAGTTTGACCAATCATGGTCCGACCTGCCCCGTCCTAGTCCCCAGCATAGTGCGCACAGTGCAGGCTCGCACATCAGAAAGACAGAGGACTTACAGAGACAAGCAGCGTCTGTGCCGTTTGCTGCAGCAGTAGCACTAACAGGCCCTTCACTTACTGGCTCGCCTCCTCTGGCTCATATCGTTTTTTGACCCCAACTGACCTGCATCCAATCCTGGCAGCTGTAGCCTGTATGTCATAGTTTGCTGCCTCAGGCATTTGTTGAGCAGTTTTTATGCCCTGCGCAGCGCTGTAAAAAACAAGAAGCAGGGAAAGCAAGTTCTCAGAAAAACGGGGGGAAGAAAAAAAAAAGCAGAAACAAAACGAGGCAAAAGCACGAGAAAGCACTCAGAAAAATGGGGGAGAGAAAGTAGAAACCAGTAAAAAAAAAAAATGGGGCAAAAGCAGGAGAAAGCACTCAGAAAAACTGGGGGAGTGAAAAGAGAGACCAGAAAAAAACGAGGCATGAGCATAAGAGAGCACTCAGAGAAATGGGGGCAAGGAAGGAGAAAGCAATAAAAAATGGGGCAAAAGCAGGAGAAAGCACTCAGAAAAACAAGGGGGTGGAAGAAGAGAGCAGAAAAAAATGAGGCAAAAGCATGAGGAAGCACTCAGAAAAATGGGGGAGAGGAAGGAGAAAGCAGTAAAAAACGGGGCAAAAGCAAGCGAAAGCACTCAGAAAGACCGGGAAGTGGAAGGAGAGAGCAGGAAAAATTAAGGCAAAAGCATGAGAAAGCACTCAGAAAAATGGGGGAGAGGAAAGAGAAAGCAGTAAAAAAATTAGGCAAAAGCAGGAGAAAGCAGTCGGTTTATATTTTGTGCCACCATGGGTGGTTGGGGGTTATATGATTATCTGGTGTGGTGGGGTTATAACTGGTTATGTGGGATTATATCTGGTGAATGATGTGGATGCCATCCAGTGCCAAGGCAAGTGCTGTGGGTTTAAAGCTGGTGCTGTCGCAAGTGTTTTGGGTGCAATCTGGTGCTGTGGGTGCAATCTAGTGCTGTGGCAACTGCTGTGCGTGCAGTCTGGTGCTCTGACAAGTGAAATCTAGTACTACAGTATATATAAAATATGTATATATATATATATATAGTGTGTGTGTGCATGTGTGTGTCAGTGTGTACATATACCTACACACATACACTTTTCCCTTTTCAAGTTTCTATTACTGCTTACAGGGCTGCATTCAATAAATAGTGCATTGTAGGTGAGTTATTTGACGTTTACAAATATCATCTAACCAATATAACTATGCATTATGCAAGGAAAGCTTGCTTCTCCTTGCAGGAGAAATTTAAAGGAATTTTTCAACTCTCTGCAGCTCATCTACAACTCACAGTTTATTCAATACAGCCAGCCTGGTGATGAGCAGAGTATTTAATGATCCCCATTTCTTTTTAGAAATGGACATCCACAAATGTTTTCAAAATGAAAATTGGATGATTTAGGGGGCGTGGCTTGGCAAGCCAGCATGGCGGACGTGTGCTGAGCGAGCTCCGTCCAGCCCACCATAAATCCTTCACATATCCTCGTCCTCTGATGCTTTATTGACCGTAAAAGACGACTCTGCAGTCCCGGGGCTTGAGCGGCATCGCCCTGAGCGGATCTGGGCCGCCTCCTGGGCCCATAGTGGTGTATTCGCACGTCGGCTGGAACGGGGCCGTGAGAGGACGAGACCTGGCTGACTGGGCTGCTGCGCGGTGAATAGCTTCTACCCAGTGCGGGGGTGAGAGTGGCAGCCTCGGCGCCGGCTTCCCGCGTGGGTGCGGAGTGAAGTACCCCGGAGGTCGGTGGACGGGCGGAGGAGGCAGGCGGGGAGCCGACCGCCGCTCCGCGGTGTGGCCTGGGGCGAAGACTGGCTGAGCGGCTCGGCGGCAGGATCGAGCCGCGGAGGTGAGGTGCGGCGTTGGGGAGCGGGGGCCACTGTACGTGCTGGGTGATATATTGGCCCCTGGGAGTGCCCACGCTTAGTGCGACGCCCTCGGGGACCCCTTCGGCGGTGGTTGGGCCCCGGAGGTGTGTGCGGCCTGCGGGCCTGGCGACGCGGAGCCTGCCTCCCTGAGCCCCTCCCTCCCCTTGGCCTGTACTGCAACGGGTGATCGGCGGCGTTGTCGCGCCGCGGAGAACGGCTGTGGTGCTATTTGGAGGGTCCCTGGGTCCATCAGGGGCCCCAACTGGTGTTGATCCACCTCTTTCCCCCAAGGGGGAACCCCCCCCAGGCCATACGGGGCGCCCCTGTCGGCGGTCAGCCGGTCCGCGGGGGTGCCTTCTGGGACCTCGAAATTGTCGGTGGTCAGAGCACGCCGGGGGGTTGTGCAGCCGGGTGGCGTGTGTCCTAGACGGACAGGGGATTTGAGGTGCTGCGGGCGCCTGGGGGGCCCCAATTGTGCTCCAAGACGCAGTTGATTCGGCGGTCGATCGGGCCGTGCAGGGGTCGCTGGGGATCCTGGTTGGACTCCTGGAATACTCGTAGGCCCTGGTCTTGGGTCGGTGTAATATCGGCTCCCCATCGGCGGTCGGCCGGGCCGCGGGTGCCCACGGTTGGATAAACTCTTACTCCATCATCAGCTCTCCTTTGGCTTGTGTGAGGAGTCCCGAGGGCAGTTATGACGCGCGACAAGGGTGGTGGCGGCTCTACCAAACAAGGCCCCACAGACAAATTTACCGGCGCAGGAGTGGCAGCCGGGCCGCCCGGAGGACAGTCAGGGTCGATGCCCGACAACGCGGCACTCATGGCGGCTGTCACTCAATCTAGAGACATGCTAGATGCGAAAATAGGAACGGTTGGCTCTGATGTCATGCTACTGAGACAAGATTTGCGCAACGCGGTGTCACGTATTACCGAAGCTGAAACCCGTGTCTCTGGGGTGGAAGACGATGTCGCATCACTAAAGATCAAAGTCGCAGCCATGGAGAACGCGCACAAGGGGCTGGCACTACGAGTGGAGGATGCCGAGGGACGGGCCCGACGCAATAATCTCCGATTCGTTGGGTTTCCGGAAGGATGTGAAGGGGGCAACATGGAACGCTTCCTCACGCAGTGGCTGGAGGGATGGCTCCCCCCGGAGGCCCTATCCCGCTGCTTCGTTGTCGAGCGGGCCCACAGGGCGCTCATGCAGAAGCCCCCCCCGGGAGCTCGCCCACGGCCAGTTATCGCAAAACTCTTGAACTACCACGATCGTAACGCCATATTGAAACAGGCCCGAGCCAAAGAGCCCCTACTTTACGACAATGCACGTATCCTCATCTTTCCTGATTATACGCGACTAGTGCAACAACAGCGACAATCATTTATGGCAGCGAAGGCCCGCCTGAGAGATCTCAAGCTTCCCTATGCTCTCCTGTTTCCTGCCCGCCTCCGGGTGGTATACCACTCCCGCACGCACTTTTTTGATACTCCGGAGGAGGTCTTCAAATGGACTGATGAGACGGTGCGGGTGAGAGTCCATACGCCCCCTGGAAGAGAATCTGATTCCTCATCGAGCGAGATGGCCCGGAGAGGCCCCCGGGGACAGCTGAAGGGTAGCAGACGGTCACGGTCTCGGCGCCGCTCCCAGTCATGTGGCGCCTCCTCTCGGGGAGGTTCAGTGTCTGGGCGCCCGATATCGGCAGATTGAGGTGTGGGCCCACGTTGAGCTGCAGAGTCCTAGAATGCTGAACGCTAATCGGAGGAGACTATGACATGGGCCGGTTTCTCTGCCAGGCCTTCGCTGGCGGGGGACATGCCCAGGGGACATGGGCTGTAAGTTGGGGATCCATTGGTCGGGGCGGATTCCGTTCCCCCGTTGGGGCTCGGGGTCTAGCCCCGCCGCGACAGATGCTTCAGTGTTTTTGAGGTATAGGGTGGGGGGTTTGTTGGGTGGGGGTTGTTTCTGTTTACAGATCGCACAGTCACGGATGGTCCACTGTCTTTCCCATATGTATCGAAAAGTCCCCATACTTGCTGTAGAGATAGATGTCCGCTCAGATGGCTAGTACCCCCAGTAGGGAGCAGGTGACCCCGGGTTCCCTCCGTATTGTTAGCTGGAATGGTCGTGGGGCCCTGGACAAAATTAAACGCGGGGCCTTGCTCCGCTATGCTAAACGGGCTGGGGCCGATATACTTATGCTACAGGAAACCCACCTCATGGGTACGAAGGCTCTCTGCCTTCAGCGATTTGGGTTTCAGCAGGTCTTCCACTCCGGCTTTACGAAGGGCTCACGGGGGATGGCAATTCTGATACACCGCAGGGTCCCATACATTCTTGATAAACAGTGGTCGGACACGCAGGGGCGCTACTTATTTCTACAGGGCAAGATCGAGGCAGACCCCCTGGTGCTGGGTAGTGTCTATGCACCCCCTCCCCTGCAGTGGAACCTGGTGGAGCGGTTGATGACCCTGTGGGCGGACATGCCGGATATGCTATCGGTAGTTGGAGGGGACTGGAACGATGTCATGGACCTGACCAGGGATCGATGGCGGGCTGGGGGTGGATGGGAGAGTGGGCGCACCACGAGACTACATTCCTTAGTGACGGGACTCGATTGGATTGATGTATGGCGACGCCTTCACGGCGATCGCCTGGAATTCACTTACATATCGGCGGTCCATGACTCATACTCCAGAATTGACTATCTCTTTGTTCCCAGGTTGGCGGTCGGTAGGGTGGTGTCGGCGGAGATCTTGCCCCGGGGCCTTTCCGATCACTCCCCAGTAGCCCTCACGCTCCAAATTGGTCGGGGGCGACAACCGTTCAGGTGGCGCCTCTCAGTGTGGCATCTGCAGCATGATGACTACAAAGAACATATGAGCGACACTATTGATCACTATTTCGCATCTAATATGGGGTCCGTTTCCAGCGCCGAGACCTTGTGGGAGGCTTTGAAACCCACACTGAGGGGGGTGGATATTTCTTGGTGTGTGGCAGCGCGTGGGGAGCGTAGAGAGGAGCTGCTGCGGGCGGAAGCAGAAATGGAAGTCCTTGATCGTAGGAGCCGGGAAGCAGAGGGGGGCCGCTCTAGGAGGCAATTATTGATGGCTCAACAGAACTATGCAGCCCTGCTGATGGACGAGGTCCGCCAAGCCTGGCTGGCGACGCGCAGCAGAGTGTACCAATGGGGAGATAAATCCGGCAAGATGCTGCATCGACTTTGCCAGGGAACCTTCCATTCCCAGGCTCTGCCGGGCGTTTTGGGTCCAGTGGGAGAACCGATCACGGACCCCCTGGCCATTGCGGAAAGCTTTGCCGCCTATTACGCGGACCTATACGCTCCCAAAGAATGCCTTTCGACTGCCGTTATAGATAAATTCATCGCCGATCTACCACCCAAAACAGTGTCAGATGAGGTGAGGGACCAGCTGGAGCTACCACTGACAGACGACGAATTGGGCACGGCCTTGGGGAATCTTAATTCCGGGAAGGCGCCGGGACCCAACGGGTTCCCCAGTGAATTCTTCAGACACTACTTTGTGCAGCTGGCCCCTCATTTTCGCCCTGTGATAGAGGAGGCTCGGGAACGGGGCTCGCTTCATCCAGACTGGAGGCATGCGGAGGTGGTGGTGTTTCATAAACCGGGCAGGCCACCGGAGCAGCATGCTTCATACCGTCCGATTTCCCTCTTAAATGTGGAGGCGAAGGTTCTGGCCAAAGCCCTGGCCAATCGCCTTTTGCCCCATATCTCCACCCTAGTACACCCTGACCAGGCTGGGTTTATGCCCCAGAGGGCGACCAGGCACAATATTAGGCGAGCGCACGTGGCGATAGCGGCTATCCGGCAGTTGAGGGAACCAGCGGCGCTCTTATTGGCCGATATGGACAGGGCGTTTGACTCCCTAAGTTGGGTCTATCTCTTTGCTCTGTTGAGACTACTCAACCTTGGACCACGCTTTCTCTCTTACCTAATGCTCCTATACACGGATCTGACAGCATCGGTGCGGGTGGCGGGGCCGTCTCATCCACCTTTTCCATCGGGCGGGGCACGCGGCAGGGCTGTCCCCTGTCCCCATATTTATTCGCGCTAGCTATGGAGCCACTGGCTGCCTGGGTGCGTATAGATGCGCAAGTTCGAGGGTTTTAATGGGCTCCGGGTCTGTCCGATAGGATTGCATTATATGCGGATGATGTCCTTTCTTCCTTACGGCTGTGGACAGGACGGGGCCGCGGCTACTGCATATTATGCAGATTTTCGGGGAGACCTCGGGACTTTATATGAATCCCCGTAAATCGACGGTATGAATTCTAGGGGATCAGACGGGTATGGGCGCGTGGATTTCCTCGGTTCAGCTGGCGGTGGGGGGACTGAAATATCTAGGGGTGTTCCTGTCGGATGTCCCTGCAATCTCCTGGGAGCGTAACCTGGCTCCCATCTGGGAACGGACCCGGGAAGACCTCAAGTCCTGGTCCCGTATGCCCTTGTCGTTATATGGCAGATCGGCAATATTCAAAATGGTGGCGCTTCCCCGGCTCCTCTACCAGCTGCAGAATCACCCATATCAGATTCCGCCACGATGGTTCCGACAGGTGAATGCAGCGCTTGGGCAGTTTTTATGGGAGGGGGGAAAAGTACGAGTAGCTCTGCGCACATGCTTCTTGTCCACCTACTGCGGGGGGCTAGCGTCCTCTGATGTTCTCTCGTATTACCAAGCCTCGCACTTGCTGGTTCTTAATGAGTGGTGGTACGGCGATAGAGGAGACCCGGTGTATGCTGTCGAGCGGCGGCTCATGGGGCGCCATTCACTTCATACAATTCTTTATTCCGCGCCTTTGCGGGGCTCGCTGCCGTCGGTCACGAGGGTGGTGTTCCTGATTTGGAGACAGGCGTTGCGACGAATGGGATGGTGGAACACCTTGACACGGGAAACCCCCCTCTGGGAGAATGGGCGATTACCTCAGCTGGCGGCTCTGCAGGGGTTTCGGGGGTGGGATAATATAGGCATCTCAGTCTTAGGCGATGTCATGAGGGGCCGGACGCTCAAATAGTTTCAAGATCTTCAAAACGAATTTCATATGCCACGCTCCCAGTTCTATCGCTACCTTCAATTTCGGCATGCCCTGTCCCCTAGCTTAGTGGGCCTAGAGTCCTTACCGGAATTTAGCCCATTGGAGGCTAAGGTCTTTATGGGAGATTTAACAGACCGGAAAATTTCCCGAATATATCAATCCCTGGTTACTCATTGCTCCCCCACATTACAGAAGCTCTGGGGGGACTGGGAAGAGTATGTGGGCACATTTGAGGAGGAGGACTGGACTGAGGCCCTGGCAGCCCAGCGGGGAGCGGCTATAGCAATGCGACTCCGCCTTGTCCAGTTCAAGTATCTACACAGGGTCTACTATACTCGAGTGCGCCTGTGGAGGGCAGGGCTGATTGCCACCCCTGTGTGTTTTCGCTTTGGGAGTGGGGAGGGCACATTCATTCACACGGTCTGGGGCTGTCTCTCCCTAGACCGCTTTTGGAGGGGGGTATTTGACTGTCTCTCGGAGGTCCTGGGGTGGGAGCTCCCCCGTACACCGCAGCTGGCCCTACTTCATGTTATGGGGGGGATAGGAGGCAACATCTATAAGAGACACCTCATGCAGTTGGGATTTGCACTGGCGAAGAGGGACATTGCCAGGTCATGGAAGGCGCCAAGGGCCCCATCAGTGGCCGCATGGAAGAATGGGCTTGACTTCAGTATGGGGCTGGAACAACCTATCTTTGTCACTAGGGGATGCCCACGCAAGCACTACAAGATTTGGAAACGGTGGGCGGACTAGCGGGGCCTGAGGTTAGACCCGCCATCAGTATCAGAGACCCATCCCATGGGATAATTTGTATGTACGTCTCTGGGCTGTGGGGGTGCAATGCGGGGGGGACTTGGAGGGATTCATTCGCCCCGCTATGCTCACCGGCGGTGGACAGGATTGTGCGGACATTGTGCGATCGGGGGGAGGGGTGGGGGTATACAGTTTTCTTGTTGCATATATATGTTCGAATGTCATTGGAAAAAGTCAAAGTCATCATATCTAGATGGTTTGATTGGGCAGATGTCTCTGGGGTACAGAGCTCTGCAATACATGTGCAACTTGACAAATAAAATGTGTTTTCCCCCCCAAAAAATTGGATGATTTAGAATCTGATATTAAGGAAGCAAGAAAAGAATCTAGACATGGTGAACAGGAGGCAGAAGAACCAAGCACAAGCAGTTCTGGAAGGTCCAGTTTCAGCTCCAACAGAATGTAGCCAATATTGTTGATTCTCCTGTAAATGATATAGAATTATAATTTAATTAATCAACTAACTAACAGATGATTTCAAATACAATCTACAAATGACTATGTATACCCTACCAGGAAAGTATGAGTTCAAGAATGATTCAGGTGGACCACGCTGTTTCCGTCATGTGAGGATTAATCAATATTCACCATGGCTTAGCTACTCTCCACAACTGAAAGGTGCGATTTGCAAGCATTGAACAGTTTTTCCACAGCCAGTTCCTCGTGGGAGACGAGGAACATTCATAACTATGCCTTTCACTAATAAAGCCTTCCATGAAAGTGCACACAACCATGTTTTATTGTCTTGGCATGAAAATGCACAAGTGGATACAACTCACTTTTTGGTGATCATAAAGAAACCGGAAACAAGAATTGTGTGCCAAATAGCGCTGTGAAAAGGCATGTTGAAGAAAATCAGAAAAAGTTATTTCTGATTTTGTCCACTATGTTATTTTGTTGCACACATGACATTGCTTTATGTGGGACAAAAAGTACAACCGGAAACGTGCAAAGTCTGTATCAATTTCGCATTGAAGCAGGAGATGTGATCCTAAAGAACCATCTGGAAAATGCACCAGTCAATGCACGTTATACAGCAGTTCGAGTTGAACAAGAATTGATTACATTATGTGAAAAAACATTAAGAGAAGATCTAGTATTCTTAGTCAATATGTCAAGTGGATTTTCAATTATTGCTGAGGACAGTGCTAACATATCTGGAAAAGAACAGATGATACTTGGAGTACATTTTGTAGACACAAGTAGCACCATAGCTGTCATCAGAGAAGACTTCCTTGGATTTGCAACCTTAAAAGAAATGGATGTTGTCTCAGTTGCAAATATTATTATGGATATATGTTCTAAATTTGGATTAAACTTAGAAAAACTCCATGGCCAAGGGTATGATGGATGCTCTACAACTGCAGGAAAGGAAGGTGGCGTTCAAACCATAATAAAGAGAAAGTATCCTAAAGCTGCTTTTGCTCACTCTGCTGCACATAAACTTAATTTGGTTGTTAATTACCTGAATGTTGTTCCTGATATACAGAACTTTATTGGCACAGTGAAAGCCATCATCAAGTTTTTCCGTGTGAGTCCAAAAAGAAGATCTCTTATTCCCAATGTGCCATTGCTGAGTGAAATACGATGGACAGCAAAATACAAGAGCATTAACATTTTTTGCTCAAACTTTGAAGAGATGTTTAAGCAATTAAGCTTACTGGTTACTACAGCATCAGGGAAAACACGTCAGGATGCATATCAATTGCAATGTTCCTCAAGCACAGTGAGCTTTCTCTTTTGCTTGTCCATAATTTCAGATTACTCATCAAGATTGGAAACTGTAAGCCAGGCTCTCCAAGCTATTCAGCTGGATATCCTCAAGGTGTGTAATCACGTGCAAGATCTTCTGTGTTCCGTGATCGCAGACAAAAATCAGAAGAGCAATTTAAGGAAATGTTTTCAAATGTTCAAATAATGGCAGAAAAATTGAACATCAAACTAAGGGGGACATTATGATCGCGGGCGGATCGCCACCGCCCGACCGGTGGTGGCGATCCGCCCGCGATAACTCCCCGCCCGCCATTTACCCCCCGCCACATTAGCATGGCGGGGGGTACAGCGGCGGACGGAAAGCCCTTCCGCCGCTTTTCCACCGGTCGGATTGCCGACCGGGCGGAAAAGGGAGACAATATGGTGGCGGTGCCTTGCAGGCACCGCCATCCATATTATCATGGGTATTCAGAAAGGCCTTTCCATGGCGGTGATGCCACCATGGAAAGGCCGGCAGAGATTGCTTTGGGGGCCCATTACGGGCCCCCGGGGGGGTGGGGGGCTGCATTTGGGGGGTACCTATGGTACCCCTCTTCATTGGCATACACAAGGTGGCAGGCACCCCGCGGTGCCTGTCACGTTGTGCATGCCAAAGCACAACATGCATATTTAACATTGTGGCGGGTGCTGCTTACAGCACCGCCCGCCACAATGTTAAATATGTGGGATGCGACCGCTAGGGTGGCGGTCGCATCCTAATGGGCACAGCCGGACCGCCGCACCTCTGGCGGTTGGTCCCATTTACCGTTACGGTGGCGGGCGGACTTTGTCTGCCCACCATCGTAATGGGCCCCTTAGTGTTTCCAAGCAGTATGGCCGGCAAGTATTTTGCTCTAATTTTAGTTCCTCTTGTGTGGAAGAATACTATTGCCAGTCTATTTATGTGCCATACATGCACTCTTTCATCGCATCATTAGAAAGCCAGTTTAGCAATGAAAACAAGAAACATTTGATTCTGTTCTCACTTTACCCAAAACACATGGCGAAAATGACACTTGAGCAATACAAATGCCATATTGCAGACATCAGAGAAGTTTACGACATTGAAAACCTGGAAACAGAAGCAGTTATGTGGTTTGAGATCTGGTCAATGAAGGATGACTAGTTTGGCAATGGATTTCTGGATTTGTTAAACCACGCAGATTTATTTCCATCATTCCAGTATGCATTTCTCATTTCTCTCTTTTTTCCAGTGACCACTTGCACAGTGGAAAGTTCTTTAAGCAAAATGAGAATGATGAAAACCTGGTTGAGGTCCACAACGGCAAATGATCGCTTATCGGGTTTGTGCACGATGAGTATACATCGAACAAAAATTGATGAAAACAAACAACACCTGATTGAAAAAGTAATTGAAAAATTTGCACAAGACTAGAGACGTTTACAATTCCTTTTTGAGATGACTAACCAGTGAACAAAAACTGTATAAAACTACTCATTGAAAAATGTGATTGTTAAATTTGAGCAAGAGCGTAGATGTTTGTAGTTCCTAACCTGCAACAGTTACAAGTTTATATGTTTTGTTTTCCAATTGGGATAAGAACAGTTGTTATTTTATTTAGGTTAATATATTTAATTTTATTTATTTTAATATATTTAAGATAATACATTTTCAAAATAAATACATTTGTTGAATATTTTAACCCCTTCGATGCTTATGACGAGCTGGACTCGTCATGGCACACAGTGGTCGTGTGCTCATGACGAGTCCAGCTCGTCATAAGACCACCCACGGGGGAAGCGCTGACGCTCCCCCCGTGGGAATCCGATCGTTAGTTTTTTTTGGGGGGAGGCAGGGGAAGGGCTTCCCCTGCCTCCCCCCGCCCTCCCCATCAACGACGTCAGCGCGCGAGGCGCGCTGACGTCATTGAGGGTTTCCTTTCTTCCCGACGCGCTGGAAGCCATTTGCTTCCAGCGCGTCGGGGAAATCAGGTGAGTTTTGGCTTGGGGAGGGGGGGTTTGAATCAAAAGAGGCATCGAGGGAAAGGAAAGGGTTTTCCTTTCCCCCGATGCCTCTTTTGTGCATTCCTGCTGCACGATCATGCAGCAGGAATGCCCATTAGGGGGTGTGTGTGTGTGTGTGTGTGTGTGTGCGTGTGTGTGTGTGTGTGTGTGCATGTGCGTGTGCGTGCGTGTGTGTGTGTGTGTGTGTAATGTAAATTATTCAGTACCAGATATTTGATAGAGAAGAATAACTTAGCCATGTTTTGATGCATCATTTTGCATGAGGCATGTTCTCATTGAAGGTCTCATAGCTGAAAGTACGGGTTATTAGGCTCCACAATGATCAATAATCAAGACTTGCTGTGGCACTTAAGTTGCGATTGGGGTGGATCCCAAGGATGGCAGCTTACTGTGCCTCTGTCATTTCTAGAGTGTGAAAATCTTCTTTGAAATATTATTAATATGCTTGCTCTTCAACACTCATAAATTGAAATGTGTTAATTATGCTCATGACTCAGATTAGTTTAGGGAGGAGGATATTAGTATTTCAACATGAACGCCATTCCATATATTCGAAGAGCAGGTCTGAGGATTCAAGTAGAAACATTCACCTGGCTATGAGGTAGGGTGTTCTCTTTATCAGGTAAACATACCTTGGTGGACTAAAACAAAAGCTTCCAATGCTTCTCTGCTACCCAATACCAGTGTAGTGCAGCAGCCAGTGCTGCATTATATATTGCAGTGCCTGCTGCAGAGGACAGGCACGCATTCTCGCTGCAAGCACTGCCTCTGTAGCATCTAATGCACCCTGATCAAAAGTGGTCAACCTCCCACTGTAATATGTTCCTATGAGGGCCCGATCTTTAATGAGCTACTAATGTAATCTGAGCAACAAATCTGTTGTCAGGTACCTGAGCCAATAAGCAGTCTGCACTGAAGGACAGCTGTGCAAGAATAAGTCTGAACCTATAAAATGTTTCTGATGAGGCATAACATCAGGATGAGACACTGGGGACTGTGAGGTATGTGAAACTGAAGTTTTGGTGTGCAAAGTCTATACTGAAATCTGTGTATAGTGCTTTGTTATGAGATTTTAGCCTGTTAAATCCATGTAACTTGAGTGGCTGACTTAGTAGAATAGCAAGGGTGATGGCTGAAGAATTGTAACCTGAGCCTGTAGTATTGTGTAATCTTGGAGGCAGCTTTCCTGTTCGAAGCCTGAGCCGGTCCTATCGGTGTCACATTGTTGTATCTTTGCTGTCTGAAATATGAGTCTGTATAATCTCTGCAGCCAGAGACAAAGCTCTGAGGCATAAGCCTACTAGACCCCTTTAGTCTGAAGAATGATTGCCTGAGCATGAAAGATATGTGAAAGCAAAGAGTAGCTTTCCTGCATGAGCCTTGAGCATTATTAAAATCTGTGTAAAGCTTACACCTGTATGATTTGTGTAACCTGGTGATAGCTCTGTTTTCTGTTAGAGCTTACGGATCTCTGGCTACCCCAAGTAATTCAAACTATGCAGTCTATTGACATATCTTCCACTGTTTGCCTTACAAGCACTGTTTTCATTGTAATGTTGAAAAATGCATTCATTTTTAACCAAGATGCTACTCTTGCTGTAGTGCCAAAAACTCTTCTACTGTAGCACCATGAATAAATATGCTTTACATTGTTCAAATAGACGAAAAACCTTGTTAAAAGAAATTAGAGTTTTCAGTGTGTGTGTGTGTGTGTGTGTGTGTGATGTACAGGAAAAAGTACAATCGAAAGTACAGTGTTGCAGAGCTCAATAAAATATTCAACGGCAAAATATATATATTTTTTTAAAACATCTATCCACTGGGCCCCTCGACGTAAACTCCAGAAATACAATGGAGTCTTTATATAGGCCCTTCCAAGCTGCTATGCCAACGGGGGCTGGCTGCCCACACACGATTACAGGGCTGTAGTGTTTTATACACCAGAAACGCTAGGGCAGCAGGATTCAAGGGCACTATTTTAAATAAAATGGCACTGCAGGGCGCACCGCGTCATTCAAGCTTTTCAATAGGTTTTATGGATGTGCAGGGAGGGAGGGAGGGAGAGAGAGAGAGAGAGAGAGAGGGAGGGAGGGAGGGAGGGAGAGAGGGAGAGAGGGAGAGAGGGGGAGAGAGGGAGAGAGGGAGAGAGGGAGAACACGTACATACATACATAAACTCCAGCACGCAAGGGTGAGGAATGTACAGGAAAAAGTAAAAATTTACAATGAAGAGCGAACTTCCTAGAGGGGGCTGAGAGTGAAAGTATTAGTTCTGAAAGTGTCTTGAGAAGAGATTTGAGGTCAGCTTTGAAGATCCGGGTAGAGGAGGTGGCATGCAGCAATGGGGAAGCGAGTTCCAGATTCTCACCGCATTTCCTGAGAAGGATTGCGCCATCGATCTTTCCCTTTTTGAAGACGGGGGGGCTCAAGCAGAAGCTTTTCCGAATTGCGAGAAGGGCGAGAGCCACCGGACAATTTCAATTTATTTGCCAGGTAACGAGGGGAGGAGGTGTGTAAGGCTTTGTGTGTGATGCAGGCAGTTTTGTAAATCGATCTTGCCTCGATCGGAAGCCATCGAAGAGAGGATAGGAGTGACGTGGTCGCTTCGTTTAGACCCTGAAATGAGGCGAGCTGCTGAATGGAGGATGGATTTGAGAGGGGAGAGGTGGGATTTGGGTAGGCCCGTCAGAAGAGAATTGCAATAATCCAGTCTTGAGAGAACCAGAGATTGTACCAATGTTTTTAAGTCTTTCTCCGGGAAGAACCGACGGATCCCCCGTAGAAGGCGCAACTGGTAACGTGCGTTCTTAGCAATAGAGTTGATGTGGGAGATTAGGTTGAGTCTTTTGTCAAGAATGACACCTAGGGATTTAGCGCTGTCGACAATGATGGGTTTGTTGTTGAGTAGGTTCAGCTGATCCATCCAAGATTGAACAGGAGGAGGTGAGAGAGAGGTAGAGAGGAGGAGGAATTCAGTTTTGGCGGGATTCAGAATGAGTTGGTGAGCTAACATCCAGTTGTGAATAGAGTTGAGAGTAGAGTTGAGTAGTGAGAGATCGTGTGCGGAAGATACAGGTATCTTCCCACTAGTCCACCAGGCATTTATTTGTGGAGAGTGACCCCTTGGGTGGCAGAATAGCAGTATGTTTTAGGCCCATCTGCCCCCAAGGAGGGCAGAAGCCACTAGACACCAGGGTTTTTTAATTTTTGTGTTGGGGAGTGGCCAAAAGGGCAAGGGTTGCTCCCTCTTTACGGGGGTGAATATTTTATTTATACTCTTTGGCCCACCTACCCCTTAGCTTGGCTGGTGGATTGTGTGTGGACTGGTGCATTATTTGCATTTGTGATTGTAATGGTTTTTTTCTCCTTTTTATTCTAGTGTAAAGCTTTTGATTCCTGTTTGCGGTTTCGGCAGTGGTTGTTCTGCAGTTTTGCGTAATTGCATTTATTTGGTAAGAAAAATATTTTTGTTGTGTGTACTCCAAATGAGTATTATTGTCATGCATGAATGAATTTTTTTGTAAGTGGTGTCATAATGGCAGCATATTTGTTAGTGTTCAGAGCATGAAATTCTTTGCGATGTTTTGCATTGTCTTATGTGTAATTTTTTTTCTTCTTCTTTTTTAGTGGGATATTGTTGATCCTTACTGTGTCTGTGCAGAGTAGGTGGTGGTGAGTCTAGCTGCTTCTGTCACGTGAGTGGTATAGTGTTGGAGTATATAGGTCTTTGTGATAAAGCTACATTTTGTTTATTTCTTTTTTTTACAAAGGGTTTGTTGTTGTTGACTTGTTTGACAAGTAACCTTTATTAGTAAGCATTATGGCTAGCCGTAGAATTACTGCTCAGCAGGTGGTTGGTTTGCTTCTTGAATCTTCCTCTGAGCAGGATTATGAGACTGACAGTGCGTCTGAGGGAGAGGAGGGAGGGGAAGATTCAGGCAGTGAGTTTTCTCTCCACATGGAATCATCGGATGATGAAGGTACTCTCAGTGCAGATGAAGTGCCTGATTTAGAGGAGGATACTACTGTGCCGATGGTGCAAGAGGCATCTGGATTGCAGCCTGGGGCTGCTAGGCTTCCTACTGGAAGTGCTGGACTCTGGGTTGATCCAAACATGGTGCAGCCGGTGTTGCCTGCCTTTAGTGGTTATGCAGGGCGTAGAGTGGATTGTGAACATTATTTGCCTATACAGTATTTTCAGTTGTTTATGGATGATGTATTTTTGGGTGAGATTGTTGAGCAGACTAATTTGTATGCTGAACAGTTTTTGAGGGACAACAGTGCCAGACTTAGGCCCCATTCTAGAGCTACCCGGTGGAGTCCCACAAATCTGGAAGAGATGAAGAAGTTTTTGGGTTTGACTTTTTTGATGGGTTTGATAAGGAAGCCGTCCATGGGTTCATATTGGTCTAACAGTCCCTTGATGGCAACGGCCATATTTCCTGCAGTTATGACTCGTGATCGGTATTTACTTTTGCTTCGGATGCTGCATTTTGTTGATAATGGTTTGGCGTTGCCACGAGATCACCCTGAATGTGACCGTCTTTTTAAGATTCGGCCTGTTCTTGATCACTTTGTAGATCGATTTTCAGAGATCTATACTCCAGGGAAAGAAATATCTATTGATGAGTCTTTGGTCCTGTTCAAGGGCCATTTGGTTTTTAGGCAGTACATTCCTAGCAAGAGGGCACGCTATGGAATTAAGCTGTATATGTTGTCTGAGAGTAGGACAGGATATGTTTTTAATTTGCGTGTGTACACTGGTAGGGATTCCACTATTGACCCCCCTGGTTGTCCGTCCACTTTTGGAGTTTCAGAGAAAATTGTGTGGGATCTTGCTAGAGGACTGTTTAACAGAGGCCACCATTTGTACCTTGATAACTTCTACACTGCTGTGCAATTGTTTAAGGAATTGTTCAAAGTGGACACTTTTGCTTGTGGCACAATCCGCTCTAACCGTAAAGGTTATCCAAAGAGCTTGTTTGCAAAAAACTTCAGAGGGGACAGTGCAGTGCCTTGCGTAGTGAGGAACTGCTAGCTGTGAAATTTGTGGACAGGAGGGATGTGTACATGCTGACTACCATCCATGATGAGAGTACTTCACCTGTGGCTGTTTGGGGTCAGATTGCTGAAGTGCGCAAACCTGTGTGCATTTTAGACTACAATAAGCACATGGGTGGTGTTGATAGAGTAGATCAGAGGTTGGAACCTTACACTGCTATTCGTAAGTCTTACATTTGGTATAAGAAGTTGGCCATCCATCTCTTCAATTTAGCAACTTTAAATGCTTTTGTTGTGTTCAAGGAGTGTTCTCCTGCGTCAAAGTTGACTTTTGTTCAGTTTCAGGAGTCTGTCATAGGCAGCCTTGTTGTTGTGGAACAGGCAAGTGTTCCTAGAGTTGGAGTGGTGGAGGATGTGGCTCGATTGAAAGATCGCCACTTTCCTGATCACATTCCTCCTACACCCTCAAAAGACTTTCCCACTAGGAGATGTAGAGTCTGTTGGCGAAGAGGTACGCGGAAGGAGACTCGTATGTACTGCCCTGAGTGTCCTTCTAACCCTGGGCTGTGTGTGCCTGCTTGTTATAGAGCGTACCACAAGCAAAAGAATTATTGGGAGCAACCATGAGTGGTAAAGTGAACTGCCTGGTCTGTAATGTTTAAGAATTATTGTTCTGTTTCAAGGTTGGCATTAGTGCAATGTATTTAGTTTCTGATTTTGTGTTAGTAGATTTGTATCTATTTGCAATTTGTGTTTTCTTTTTGTATAAAAAAATCCTAAATGTGATGGTGGTGTGTGTAGGCTGGTGCTTGGCTGGCGGTGTGCGTGGAGTGGCGCTTGGCTGGCGGTGTGCGTGTAGTGGCTCTTGGCTGGCGGTGTGCGTGGAGTGGCGCTTGGCTGGCGGTGTGCGTGGAGTGGCTCTTGGCTGGCGGTGTGCGTGGGTGGCGCTTGGCTGGCGGTGTGCGTGGAGTGGCGCTAGGCTGGCGGTGTGCGTGGAGTGGCGCTAGGCTGGCGGTGTGCGTGGAGTGGCGCTTGGCTGGCGGTGTGTGTGGAGTGGCGCTTGGCTGGCGGTGTGCGTGGAGTGGCGCTTGGCTGGCGGTGTGCGTGGAGTGGCGCTTGGCTGGCGGTGTGCGTGGACTGGCGCTCGGCTGGCAGTGTGTGAGTAGTGACTTGCTGCTGGTCACTACACACACTGCTAGCCGAGCGACACTCACGCAATCCATCAGCTTGTGTGGTTGCTGTGTTAGGAATGTGGGCGTGTGAAAGTGATGGGCCCTTGAATGGCGCTGTCTGCTGGTGTGAGTGTTGTAATGTGATGGGCCCGCGGCTGGTGGTGTGAATGGTTTTGTATTTGTCACACGTATGAAAGGTGTATGAATGGCCTGTAAAGAGGTTGGTGCCTTGTCGTGGCTTTACAGCTCACGAGCTGTGAGTCAATGGTTCAGTTTCTCGTCCTTTCAATTATTAACAGTGCATTTCATTTTTGTGAAATCACTTGTTAATACAATTGTATATACTGAACCATCACTCACCCTCGTGCCAAATCCAACCAGTATGTGTGTGTGTGCTTGAGGATTAGATGGCTGTGCAGTAATATATTTTTTTTGTCTTTCTCAAGCAGGGTGTACCTTGTCCCTTTTTGTGAATGTTGTAATGTGTTTGTTTCGTGCCTGGTGGTGTGAATGGTCTTGTGTGTATCACGTATGAAAGGTGTGTGAATGGCCTGTAAAGCGGTTGGGGCCTTGACGTGGCTTTACAGCTCACGAGCTGCAAGTCACTGGTTCCGTTTTTGTCCTTTCAATTATTGACAGTGCATTTCATTTTTGTGAAATCTCTTGTTAATAAAATTGTATATACTGAACCATCACTTGCCCTCGTGCCAAATCCAACCAGTATGTGTGTGTGCTTGAGGAATAGATGGCTGTGCAGTAATCTTTGTCTTTTTAGTCTGTCTGCCAAGGTGTACATTCCGTCTAAGAATAACCTACCAACTGTAGATATCGTAAACGAAACACCCATGGGAGTACATGGTGATATCTCTCTTGTGGATCCCAACAAGTTATGGTACCCACAATGTCCTGCAAACCTCAAAATGTCTGTCACATTTTCCTTG
>CAWUFW010028241.1:0-22751 GCA_963921515.1 Calotriton arnoldi | reverse complement strand
TCATACATTCACCCCAGTACAGAGATCTGGGCCTAAATCCATCGTTTTTTGCTCACCATGCCATTCCAGTTTGGACCCAGCCATATGCAAATCAGTCTTGACCCTGCGCCCAATGGGAACAGTCCAGCCCGAACTGCCAGGCCAGGTCCTCCCTTGACTGGAAACAAGCATCCTAGGACCAGTTTCGGGCTTTCAGCCCTCATCAGCCAGGATAGCTTGACTCCAGTGGCATGGAGAGCACGGGACCCACGTCTGGGCATACCCGTCCCACTCGGGTGACAATTGCAAAAACAACAATTGATGGACAGAATGCAGAACAATGTCATACATTCACCCCAGTACAGAGATCTGGCCTAAATCCATCGTTTTATTGCTCACCATGCCATTCCAGTTTGGACCCAGCCATATGCAAATCAGTCTTGACCCTGCGCCCAATGGGAACAGTCCAGCCCAACTGCCAGGCCAGGTCCTCCCTGGACTGGAAACAAGCATCCTAGGACCAGTTTCGGGCTTTCAGCCCTCATCAGCCAGGATAGCTTGACTCCAGTGGCATGGAGAGCACGGGACCCACATCTGGGCATACCCGTCCCACTCGGGTGACAATTGCAAAACAACAATTGATGGACAGAATGCAGAACAATGTCATACATTCACCCCAGTACAGAGATCTGGCCTAAATCCATCGTTTTATTGCTCACCATGCCATTCCAGTTTGGACCCAGCCATATGCAAATCAGTCTTGACCCTGCGCCCAATGGGAACAGTCCAGCCCGAACTGCCAGGCCAGGTCCTCCCTGGACTGGAAACAAGCATCCTAGGACCAGTTTTGGGCTTTCAGCCCTCATCAGCCAGGATAGCTTGACTCCAGTGGCATGGAGAGCACGGGACCCACGTCTGGGCATCCCGTCCCACTCGGGGTGACAATTGCAAAAACAACAATTGATGGACAGAATGCAGAACAATGTCATACATTCACCCCAGTACAGAGATCTGGGCCTAAATCCATCGTTTTTTGCTCACCATGCCATTCCAGTTTGGACCCAGCCATATGCAAATCAGTCTTGACCCTGCGCCCAATGGGAACAGTCCAGCCCGAAACCGGTCCTAGGATGCTTGTTTCCGGTCCAGGGAGGACCTGGCTTGGCAGTTCGGGCTGGACTGTTCCCATGAGGCACAGGGTCAAGACTGATTTGCATATGGCCAGGTCTAAACTGGGGTGGCATGGTGAGCAAAAGAATGATGGATTTAACCCAGATCTCTTGACTGGGGGTGAATGTTTTGATTTGTTCTGCATTCCGTCCATCAATTGTGTGTCTTTTGCCTTCTCGCCCTAAGTGCGCCAGGTGTGCCCAGACGTGGGTCCTGGGCTCACTGTGCCACTGGAATCAAGCTATCCTGGCTGAAGAGGGGTGACACCCCGAAACCGGTCCTAGGATGCTTGTTTCCGGTCCAGGGAGGACCTGGCTTGGCAGTTCGGGCTGGACTGTTCCCATGAGGCACAGGGTCAAGACTGATTTGCATATGGCCAGGTCTAAACTGGGGTGGCATGGTGAGCAAAAGAATGATGGATTTAACCCAGATCTCTTGACTGGGGGTGAATGTTTTGATTTGTTCTGCATTCCGTCCATCAATTGTGTGTCTTTGCTTTCTCGCCCTAAGTGCGCCAGGTATGCCCAGACGTGGGTCCTGGGCTCACTGTGCCACTGGAATCAAGCTATCCTGGCTGAAGAGGGGTGCTACCCCAAAACCGGTCCTAGGATGCTTGTTTCCGGTCCAGGGAGGACCTGGCTTGGCAGTTCGGGCTAGACTGTTCCCATGAGGCACAGGGTCAAGACTGATTTGCATATGGCCAGGTCTAAACTGGGGTGGCATGGTGAGCAAAAGAATGATGGATTTAACCCAGATCTCTTGACTGGGGGTGAATGTTTTGATTTGTTCTGCATTCCGTCCATCAATTGTGTGTCTTTTGCTTCCATACTGCCAAGCACCAAGATAGTTACAGGTATCTACCTGATCCAGTTTAGCTGTGCTCAACCTCCACATGTATGAGACACTCACTGCTATGATTTTTGACTTAGCCACTTCACTATTAGATTGTTTGCATCATTAAAAACGTTGCCTCTTAAGCCCCTTTTAGACCAACTGTAGTTGTATCCATAATAAAAGTATTATCCTCAAACCTGAGCAGCAGTAAGTGCCACACACCTTCCAAACACTGGCTCCTATCTGCTATGTATAAATAATACAAGGACGGCAGCTCGCAACTCTGCTTAAAGCCTCAATTCGTGGAGACCATTTTAGTTATCTTAGTACCATCACCTACTTTTACACATATTTCTGAAACCTGTGTAAAAGTTGCATTGTTGTAGGCAAAGAATAAAAAAATCCTCCAATTTTTCAGTTTGGTCGAGAGTGGTGATTGGTTAACATTATCAAATACCAAGAGTTATCCTGGAACCAGCCTGACTCCTTGATGCTTCCTCATTTTATTTATATCTTTCCATGCCAGTATATCAATTAGGCACTCACACCCCTTGTGGAAACCTGCCTGTGAACATGGTAACAGCTTGCGCTCTATCACCCATGTCTGCAATTCTTCTAGCAAAATTTCAGCCTATGTGCCACTTTCTGACAATGCAACAAACCAATAATGCTGGGGATTTTCTGAGTCTCCCTTTTAAAATTAAGCTTCAGTACTATTTGTCTCTAGGAATCAGGAATATTCCATAGTGCCAGTGCCGCTGTAATAAATACTGTTATGGGTTTTAACCAGAAATCACAATCTGTGTTAACTACATTAATCAGAAAGCTATTTGGCCCTGGAACACAAGTTGTCCGGGAAACACATATTTTTGTAGCAACCAACCCATTATTTCTAAATCCAGAGGAGCAGCCCCTATCGGATTCCAGTTTGGTGTCTCCTGCTTAAACTTTAGAGACCTAACATATTTTATTAACATTTCTGGGCGAATATTATTGTTTCTATTATTTGTTGCATTGACATTGAGTTTATTTACTAAATGGCAACATTTATTTGAATTATGCATATGGTCCAGGACAGAATATCCGCCCTTTTGTTTGCTTAGAAGGCTTCTCTTGTTTGCTGCCCATAACTCATCTGTAGCTTTTCTTTAAAAAATATTTTCAAACTAGCTCTCTACTAAAATGCTTTTCTCTTTAGACACGAGGAGCACAACATGGACATTCAAGGACATCTGGAGTACACAATCAGTACAATTAACATGTCCTGGGACCTCAGGGTACCAATCCCCTGGAGATAAAGAAAAAACAAAGCAAAAATGCAATCCACATTTCACAGAAAGGAAAAGCATCCAATGAGATAGCCCAGAACTAACCCTGTCCTCGAACGGGTTTGAAGGCGAAGTGTCTAGGTGTAATGACTATGCAGGACCTCAATAGAAGGTCAAGTGCATCGAGATAGGAGAATAAACATGGCAAAAACAGCCAAGCATGGGAAAGAACTGATAAACTCTGTGGAGTGTGGATCTCCCAGTGGAGCCTCACAAGAGAGCGCCATAGTGTTGTGTGTCCTAGCCATCAAGGTGGAGGGAGAGGAAGGGGAACCGGCTACCTACTCTGTGGGGGGGGGGTCCAGAGGGTAAAAAAGAAAATTCCCTATGTGTCACAACAGTGAGTGCGGATAAGAAGCAGTGGGAGAGGAGAACAACATCGACATCCAAGGCCTAGAAAGCAACTATTTAAAGGAGTCCGCCAAACAAGGAACCCCTAGCAGGCCAAAACGTGCCAGATAGAGAACACCTAGTCTCAAGGGGGTCTCTCGTCCATCCGAACCAACAATCTGTGTGAAGATACGCATCCCAAGCATCCAGCAAAATGCCACTCTATGTTGCAGGTGGAGCAAATGCCATGCTCCTGTCCCAGCAGATGCTCATTTAAGAAGGTCCTTGAACCAAAGTGACAGCGATGGCGCCACTTCACACTTGCAGGCCATGGCTAAATGGCACATCAGGAGAATGAATGCCAAGTCTGTGAACCTGACAGCATATCTGTTATCACGCACACAAGCAGTCAGACCCAGGAGGCAATTGAGAGGATTGAACTGTAGGGGTTGACCCATGATGTCAGACAGAATCTTGACAGCCTCCCTCCAATAGCAGTCAATCTCCCAACAGGCCCACACCATATGATAAAAGTCGACCTCTAGGCAGGGGCAAAAGGGTCATTTCGGAGTTACAGAAGATACGATGAAGTTGCAAAGGGGTCAGATATGTGTGATGAACATAATTGAACTAGGTATATTTCAGACAGGAGTTCCTGGAAAAAAACCTGTACCTGTTCCAGCACATGGGACCATAGTCTGTCCGCCAGGTCCTGGCCAAAAGACAGAGTCCAGTTGTCTCTTAAAACTTGTAGGGTCTGGATGTGACGTTCCAACAACCATTATATAACCGTGTTACTGCACGCCTACCGATACTGTGCTCCAACAATTCCTGGAATCATTGAGGAAGTGACAGTCTCGGTATGCTCCGGCCCCCACACAGCCCTGACAGCCGCCACCAGGGAGTTGTATGTCAAACACTGGCCCTCATAAATGTCATAGCACACCCTGAGGTCCTGAAAGGACATCAGGAGTCAATGTTCATACAGGTCCAACAATGTGAGAACACTTGCCTCCGTCTAAGTGCCCGTGCCGTGACGGTTTGCAACCTCATGAAGCACCGGGAACACTCACAGTGGCAGAATGGGTGCATATGACACTGGGTTGCATATTTGTACCAGCAATACTTAGCCAATTTACGCAGGGGCCAATGAGCTAGTCCAAGATGCCCATCCCTCTAAGTCCCGGACAATGCAAGCCTGCTCAAGAGTGGGGACCACTGTCAGCCAATGCATGGGCCACTGTAGCTGCGTACCAGCATAGTAAAGTTCAAAGTTGCATGCTCCTAGAACCCCCTTCTCCAGAGCACTGAACAACTTGACTAACACCACTCTTTTTCTCCCAGTCCCCCAAATCAAGTCAGAGAGCAGTGTGTTCAGTTCTCAGAAAAAGTGCTGGGGTAGGAGAACAAGCAAAGCCGAAAAATGATAAAGCAACCGGGGTAAGGCCAGCATTTTTGCAATGGAGACCCTGCCCAGTGGAGAGAGTGGTAAGGAGTTCCAGAATGTCAGGGAATGGTGCACACCTGACAAAGCCCTAGCAGATTGCCACCAATGAGATGCTGTTCCGTATGTTAGACATTCACTCCAAGGTTACGGAAGGTGTTGTATTGCCAGAGCAGACAGGAATGGCATGGACCCTCATGCTCTGACTCAGGAGACTACGTAAGGCGAAAAGACAGGACTTAGTCCAGTTCAATCGCAAGCCAGAAGCCACACCGAAAGCATTTAGTGTCTCCATTACACCAGGAAAGTCCCTGCATAAATCTCAAAGATATATTAATGCATCATCCGCTTTGAGCTAACCCTCCTCCCAGGTGCTCCCACTCTGTAAGCCTCTGTGGGCCCCGGCCAAGGCCAAAGCGAAGATGAGCAGGGAGAGTGGATATCCCCGCCTGGTGTCCCTGCACACCCCAAATGATGCCAAAATTTCCCTGCTGGTGCGCACCCTAGCGATCAGCTCCGTATACAGGCAATCGACCAACTGCAATATCTACGAAACCAGACCCATGCTCCGTAGCACTCCACACAGATAAGACCAATCTACGGTGTCAAAGTCCTTCTGAATATAACAAAAGAGTCACACCTGGGGGCACGTCAGGAGGATGTTCATCCATGAGGTGAAACAGGTGTCATACATTCACCCCAGTACAGAGATCTGGGCCTAAATCCATCGTTTTTTGCTCACCATGCCATTCCAGTTTGGACCCAGCCATATGCAAATCAGTCTTGACCCTGCGCCCAATGGGAACAGTCCAGCCCGAACTGCCAGGCCAGGTCCTCCCTTGACTGGAAACAAGCATCCTAGGACCAGTTTCGGGCTTTCAGCCCTCATCAGCCAGGATAGCTTGACTCCAGTGGCATGGAGAGCACGGGACCCACGTCTGGGCATACCCGTCCCACTCGGGGTGACAATTGCAAAAACAACAATTGATGGACAGAATGCAGAACAATGTCATACATTCACCCCAGTACAGAGATCTGGCCTAAATCCATCGTTTTATTGCTCACCATGCCATTCCAGTTTGGACCCAGCCATATGCAAATCAGTCTTGACCCTGCGCCCAATGGGAACAGTCCAGCCCAACTGCCAGGCCAGGTCCTCCCTGGACTGGAAACAAGCATCCTAGGACCAGTTTCGGGCTTTCAGCCCTCATCAGCCAGGATAGCTTGACTCCAGTGGCATGGAGAGCACGGGACCCACATCTGGGCATACCCGTCCCACTCGGGGTGACAATTGCAAAACAACAATTGATGGACAGAATGCAGAACAATGTCATACATTCACCCCAGTACAGAGATCTGGCCTAAATCCATCGCTTTATTGCTCACCATGCCAGTCCAGTTTGGACCCAGCCATATGCAAATCAGTCTTGACCCTGCGCCCAATGGGAACAGTCCAGCCCGAACTGCCAGGCCAGGTCCTCCCTGGACTGGAAACAAGCATCCTAGGACCAGTTTTGGGCTTTCAGCCCTCATCAGCCAGGATAGCTTGACTCCAGTGGCATGGAGAGCACGGGACCCACGTCTGGGCATCCCGTCCCACTCGGGGTGACAATTGCAAAAACAACAATTGATGGACAGAATGCAGAACAATGTCATACATTCACCCCAGTACAGAGATCTGGGCCTAAATCCATCGTTTTTTGCTCACCATGCCATTCCAGTTTGGACCCAGCCATATGCAAATCAGTCTTGACCCTGCGCCCAATGGGAACAGTCCAGCCCGAAACCGGTCCTAGGATGCTTGTTTCCGGTCCAGGGAGGACCTGGCTTGGCAGTTCGGGCTGGACTGTTCCCATGAGGCACAGGGTCAAGACTGATTTGCATATGGCCAGGTCTAAACTGGGGTGGCATGGTGAGCAAAAGAATGATGGATTTAACCCAGATCTCTTGACTGGGGGTGAATGTTTTGATTTGTTCTGCATTCCGTCCATCAATTGTGTGTCTTTGCTTTCTCGCCCTAAGTGCGCCAGGTATGCCCAGACGTGGGTCCTGGGCTCACTGTGCCACTGGAATCAAGCTATCCTGGCTGAAGAGGGGTGCTACCCCAAAACCGGTCCTAGGATGCTTGTTTCCGGTCCAGGGAGGACCTGGCTTGGCAGTTCGGGCTAGACTGTTCCCATGAGGCACAGGGTCAAGACTGATTTGCATATGGCCAGGTCTAAACTGGGGTGGCATGGTGAGCAAAAGAATGATGGATTTAACCCAGATCTCTTGACTGGGGGTGAATGTTTTGATTTGTTCTGCATTCCGTCCATCAATTGTGTGTCTTTTGCTTCCATACTGCCAAGCACCAAGATAGTTACAGGTATCTACCTGATCCAGTTTAGCTGTGCTCAACCTCCACATGTATGAGACACTCACTGCTATGATTTTTGACTTAGCCACTTCACTATTAGATTGTTTGCATCATTAAAAACGTTGCCTCTTAAGCCCCTTTTAGACCAACTGTAGTTGTATCCATAATAAAAGTATTATCCTCAAACCTGAGCAGCAGTAAGTGCCACACACCTTCCAAACACTGGCTCCTATCTGCTATGTATAAATAATACAAGGACGGCAGCTCGCAACTCTGCTTAAAGCCTCAATTCGTGGAGACCATTTTAGTTATCTTAGTACCATCACCTACTTTTACACATATTTCTGAAACCTGTGTAAAAGTTGCATTGTTGTAGGCAAAGAATAAAAAAATCCTCCAATTTTTCAGTTTGGTCGAGAGTGGTGATTGGTTAACATTATCAAATACCAAGAGTTATCCTGGAACCAGCCTGACTCCTTGATGCTTCCTCATTTTATTTATATCTTTCCATGCCAGTATATCAATTAGGCACTCACACCCCTTGTGGAAACCTGCCTGTGAACATGGTAACAGCTTGCGCTCTATCACTCATGTCTGCAATTCTTCTAGCAAAATTTCAGCCTATGTGCCACTTTCTGACAATGCAACAAACCAATAATGCTGGGGATTTTCTGAGTCTCCTTTTTAAAATTAAGCTTCAGTACTATTTGTCTCTAGGAATCAGGAATATTCCATAGTGCCAGTGCCGCTGTAATAAATACTGTTATGGGTTTTAACCAGAAATCACAATCTGTGTTAACTACATTAATCAGAAAGCTATTTGGCCCTGGAACACAAGTTGTCCGGGAAACACATATTTTTGTACCAACCAACCCATTATTTCTAAATCCAGAGGAGCAGCCCCTATCGGATTCCAGTTTGGTGTCTCCTGCTTAAACTTTAGAGACCTAACATATTTTATTAACATTTCTGGGCGAATATTATTGTTTCTATTATTTGTTGCATTGACATTGAGTTTATTTACTAAATGGCAACATTTATTTGAATTATGCATATGGTCCAGGACAGAATATCCGCCCTTTTGTTTGCTTAGAAGGCTTCTCTTGTTTGCTGCCCATAACTCATCTGTAGCTTTTCTTTAAAAAATATTTTCAAACTAGCTCTCTACTAAAATGCTTTTCTCTTTAGACATGAGGAGCACAACATGGACATTCAAGGACATCTGGAGTACACAATCAGTACAATTAACATGTCCTGGGACCTCAGGGTACCAATCCCCTGGAGATAAAGAAAAAACAAAGCAAAAATGCAATCCACATTTCACAGAAAGGAAAAGCATCCAATGAGATAGCCCAGAACTAACCCTGTCCTCGAACGGGTTTGAAGGCGAAGTGTCTAGGTGTAATGACTATGCAGGACCTCAATAGAAGGTCAAGTGCATCGAGATAGGAGAATAAACATGGCAAAAACAGCCAAGCATGGGAAAGAACTGATAAACTCTGTGGAGTGTGGATCTCCCAGTGGAGCCTCACAAGAGAGCGCCATAGTGTTGTGTGTCCTAGCCATCAAGGTGGAGGGAGAGGAAGGGGAACCGGCTACCTACTCTGTGGGGGGTCCAGAGGGTAAAAAGAAAATTCCCTAGGTGTCACAACAGTGAGTGCGGATAAGAAGCAGTGGGAGAGGAGAACAACATCGACATCCAAGGCCTAGAAAGCAACTATTTAAAGGAGTCCGCCAAACAAGGAACCCCTAGCAGGCCAAAACGTGCCAGATAGAGAACACCTAGTCTCAAGGGGGTCTCTCGTCCATCCGAACCAACAATCTGTGTGAAGATACGCATCCCAAGCATCCAGCAAAATGCCACTCTATGTTGCAGGTGGAGCAAATGCCATGCTCCTGTCCCAGCAGATGCTCATTTAAGAAGGTCCTTGAACCAAAGTGACAGCGATGGCGCCACTTCACACTTGCAGGCCATGGCTAAATGGCACATCAGGAGAATGAATGCCAAGTCTGTGAACCTGACAGCATATCTGTTATCACGCACACAAGCAGTCAGACCCAGGAGGCAATTGAGAGGATTGAACTGTAGGGGTTGACCCATGATGTCAGACAGAATCTTGACAGCCTCCCTCCAATAGCAGTCAATCTCCCAACAGGCCCACACCATATGATAAAAGTCGACCTCTAGGCAGGGGCAAAAGGGTCATTTCGGAGTTACAGAAGATACGATGAAGTTGCAAAGGGGTCAGATATGTGTGATGAACATAATTGAACTAGGTATATTTCAGACAGGAGTTCCTGGAAAAAAACCTGTACCTGTTCCAGCACATGGGACCATAGTCTGTCCGCCAGGTCCTGGCCAAAAGACAGAGTCCAGTTGTCTCTTAAAACTTGTAGGGTCTGGATGTGACGTTCCAACAACCATTATATAACCGTGTTACTGCACGCCTACCGATACTGTGCTCCAACAATTCCTGGAATCATTGAGGAAGTGACAGTCTCGGTATGCTCCGGCCCCCACACAGCCCTGACAGCCGCCACCAGGGAGTTGTATGTCAAACACTGGCCCTCATAAATGTCATAGCACACCCTGAGGTCCTGAAAGGACATCAGGAGTCAATGTTCATACAGGTCCAACAATGTGAGAACACTTGCCTCCGTCTAAGTGCCCGTGCCGTGACGGTTTGCAACCTCATGAAGCACCGGGAACACTCACAGTGGCAGAATGGGTGCATATGACACTGGGTTGCATATTTGTACCAGCAATACTTAGCCAATTTACGCAGGGGCCAATGAGCTAGTCCAAGATGCCCATCCCTCTAAGTCCCGGACAATGCAAGCCTGCTCAAGAGTGGGGACCACTGTCAGCCAATGCATGGGCCACTGTAGCTGCGTACCAGCATAGTAAAGTTCAAAGTTGCATGCTCCTAGAACCCCCTTCTCCAGAGCACTGAACAACTTGACTAACACCACTCTTTTTCTCCCAGTCCCCCAAATCAAGTCAGAGAGCAGTGTGTTCAGTTCTCAGAAAAAGTGCTGGGGTAGGAGAACAAGCAAAGCCAAATAATGATAAAGCAACCGGGGTAAGGCCAGCATTTTTGCAATGGAGACCCTGCCCAGTGGAGAGAGTGGTAAGGAGTTCCAGAATGTCAGGGAATGGTGCACACCTGACAAAGCCCTAGCAGATTGCCACCAATGAGATGCTGTTCCGTATGTTAGACATTCACTCCAAGGTTACGGAAGATGTTGTATTGCCAGAGCAGACAGGAATGGCATGGACCCTCATGCTCTGACTCAGGGAGACTACGTAAGGCGAAAAGACAGGACTTAGTCCAGTTCAATCGCAAGCCAGAAGCCACACCGAAAGCATTTAGTGTCTCCATTACACCAGGAAAGTCCCTGCATAAATCTCAAAGATATATTAATGCATCATCCGCTTTGAGCTAACCCTCCTCCCAGGTGCTCCCACTCTGTAAGCCTCTGTGGGCCCCGGCCAAGGCCAAAGCGAAGATGAGCAGGGAGAGTGGATATCCCCGCCTGGTGTCCCTGCACACCCCAAATGATGCCAAAATTTCCCTGCTGGTGCGCACCCTAGCGATCAGCTCCGTATACAGGCAATCGACCAACTGCAATATCTACGAAACCAGACCCATGCTCCGTAGCACTCCACACAGATAAGACCAATCTACGGTGTCAAAGTCCTTCTGAATATAACAAAAGAGTCACACCTGGGGGCACGTCAGGAGGATGTTCATCCATGAGGTGAAACAGGTGTCATACATTCACCCCAGTACAGAGATCTGGGCCTAAATCCATCGTTTTTTGCTCACCATGCCATTCCAGTTTGGACCCAGCCATATGCAAATCAGTCTTGACCCTGCGCCCAATGGGAACAGTCCAGCCCGAACTGCCAGGCCAGGTCCTCCCTTGACTGGAAACAAGCATCCTAGGACCAGTTTCGGGCTTTCAGCCCTCATCAGCCAGGATAGCTTGACTCCAGTGGCATGGAGAGCACGGGACCCACGTCTGGGCATACCCGTCCCACTCGGGGTGACAATTGCAAAAACAACAATTGATGGACAGAATGCAGAACAATGTCATACATTCACCCCAGTACAGAGATCTGGCCTAAATCCATCGTTTTATTGCTCACCATGCCATTCCAGTTTGGACCCAGCCATATGCAAATCAGTCTTGACCCTGCGCCCAATGGGAACAGTCCAGCCCAACTGCCAGGCCAGGTCCTCCCTGGACTGGAAACAAGCATCCTAGGACCAGTTTCGGGCTTTCAGCCCTCATCAGCCAGGATAGCTTGACTCCAGTGGCATGGAGAGCACGGGACCCACATCTGGGCATACCCGTCCCACTCGGGGTGACAATTGCAAAAACAACAATTGATGGACAGAATGCAGAACAATGTCATACATTCACCCCAGTACAGAGATCTGGCCTAAATCCATCGTTTTATTGCTCACCATGCCAGTCCAGTATGGACCCAGCCATATGCAAATCAGTCTTGACCCTGCGCCCAATGGGAACAGTCCAGCCCGAACTGCCAGGCCAGGTCCTCCCTGGACTGGAAACAAGCATCCTAGGACCAGTTTTGGGCTTTCAGCCCTCATCAGCCAGGATAGCTTGACTCCAGTGGCATGGAAAGCACGGGACCCACGTCTGGGCATCCCGTCCCACTCGGGGTGACAATTGCAAAAACAACAATTGATGGACAGAATGCAGAACAATGTCATACATTCACCCCAGTACAGAGATCTGGGCCTAAATCCATCGTTTTTTGCTCACCATGCCATTCCAGTTTGGACCCAGCCATATGCAAATCAGTCTTGACCCTGCGCCCAATGGGAACAGTCCAGCCCGAAACCGGTCCTAGGATGCTTGTTTCCGGTCCAGGGAGGACCTGGCTTGGCAGTTCGGGCTGGACTGTTCCCATGAGGCACAGGGTCAAGACTGATTTGCATATGGCCAGGTCTAAACTGGGGTGGCATGGTGAGCAAAAGAATGATGGATTTAACCCAGATCTCTTGACTGGGGGTGAATGTTTTGATTTGTTCTGCATTCCGTCCATCAATTGTGTGTCTTTTGCCTTCTCGCCCTAAGTGCGCCAGGTGTGCCCAGACGTGGGTCCTGGGCTCACTGTGCCACTGGAATCAAGCTATCCTGGCTGAAGAGGGGTGACACCCCGAAACCGGTCCTAGGATGCTTGTTTCCGGTCCAGGGAGGACCTGGCTTGGCAGTTCGGGCTGGACTGTTCCCATGAGGCACAGGGTCAAGACTGATTTGCATATGGCCAGGTCTAAACTGGGGTGGCATGGTGAGCAAAAGAATGATGGATTTAACCCAGATCTCTTGACTGGGGGTGAATGTTTTGATTTGTTCTGCATTCCGTCCATCAATTGTGTGTCTTTTGCTTTCTCGCCCTAAGTGCGCCAGGTATGCCCAGACGTGGGTCCTGGGCTCACTGTGCCACTGGAATCAAGCTATCCTGGCTGAAGAGGGGTGCTACCCCAAAACCGGTCCTAGGATGCTTGTTTCCGGTCCAGGGAGGACCTGGCTTGGCAGTTCGGGCTAGACTGTTCCCATGAGGCACAGGGTCAAGACTGATTTGCATATGGCCAGGTCTAAACTGGGGTGGCATGGTGAGCAAAAGAATGATGGATTTAACCCAGATCTCTTGACTGGGGGTGAATGTTTTGATTTGTTCTGCATTCCGTCCATCAATTGTGTGTCTTTTGCTTCCATACTGCCAAGCACCAAGATAGTTACAGGTATCTACCTGATCCAGTTTAGCTGTGCTCAACCTCCACATGTATGAGACACTCACTGCTATGATTTTTGACTTAGCCACTTCACTATTAGATTGTTTGCATCATTAAAAACGTTGCCTCTTAAGCCCCTTTTAGACCAACTGTAGTTGTATCCATAATAAAAGTATTATCCTCAAACCTGAGCAGCAGTAAGTGCCACACACCTTCCAAACACTGGCTCCTATCTGCTATGTATAAATAATACAAGGACGGCAGCTCGCAACTCTGCTTAAAGCCTCAATTCGTGGAGACCATTTTAGTTATCTTAGTACCATCACCTACTTTTACACATATTTCTGAAACCTGTGTAAAAGTTGCATTGTTGTAGGCAAAGAATAAAAAAATCCTCCAATTTTTCAGTTTGGTCGAGAGTGGTGATTGGTTAACATTATCAAATACCAAGAGTTATCCTGGAACCAGCCTGACTCCTTGATGCTTCCTCATTTTACTTATATCTTTCCATGCCAGTATATCAATTAGGCACTCACACCCCTTGTGGAAACCTGCCTGTGAACATGGTAACAGCTTGCGCTCTATCACTCATGTCTGCAATTCTTCTAGCAAAATTTCAGCCTATGTGCCACTTTCTGACAATGCAACAAACCAATAATGCTGGGGATTTTCTGAGTCTCCCTTTTAAAATTAAGCTTCAGTACTATTTGTCTCTAGGAATCAGGAATATTCCATAGTGCCAGTGCCGCTGTAATAAATACTGTTATGGGTTTTAACCAGAAATCACAATCTGTGTTAACTACATTAATCAGAAAGCTATTTGGCCCTGGAACACAAGTTGTCCGGGAAACACATATTTTTGTACCAACCAACCCATTATTTCTAAATCCAGAGGAGCAGCCCCTATCGGATTCCAGTTTGGTGTCTCCTGCTTAAACTTTAGAGACCTAACATATTTTATTAACATTTCTGGGCGAATATTATTGTTTCTATTATTTGTTGCATTGACATTGAGTTTATTTACTAAATGGCAACATTTATTTGAATTATGCATATGGTCCAGGACAGAATATCCGCCCTTTTGTTTGCTTAGAAGGCTTCTCTTGTTTGCTGCCCATAACTCATCTGTAGCTTTTCTTTAAAAAATATTTTCAAACTAGCTCTCTACTAAAATGCTTTTCTCTTTAGACACGAGGAGCACAACATGGACATTCAAGGACATCTGGAGTACACAATCAGTACAATTAACATGTCCTGGGACCTCAGGGTACCAATCCCCTGGAGATAAAGAAAAACAAAGCAAAAATGCAATCCACATTTCACAGAAAGGAAAAGCATCCAATGAGATAGCCCAGAACTAACCCTGTCCTCGAACGGGTTTGAAGGCGAAGTGTCTAGGTGTAATGACTATGCAGGACCTCAATAGAAGGTCAAGTGCATCGAGATAGGAGAATAAACATGGCAAAAACAGCCAAGCATGGGAAAGAACTGATAAACTCTGTGGAGTGTGGATCTCCCAGTGGAGCCTCACAAGAGAGCGCCATAGTGTTGTGTGTCCTAGCCATCAAGGTGGAGGGAGAGGAAGGGGAACCGGCTACCTACTCTGTGGGGGGTCCAGAGGGTAAAAAGAAAATTCCCTAGGTGTCACAACAGTGAGTGCGGATAAGAAGCAGTGGGAGAGGAGAACAACATCGACATCCAAGGCCTAGAAAGCAACTATTTAAAGGAGTCCGCCAAACAAGGAACCCCTAGCAGGCCAAAACGTGCCAGATAGAGAACACCTAGTCTCAAGGGGGTCTCTCGTCCATCCGAACCAACAATCTGTGTGAAGATACGCATCCCAAGCATCCAGCAAAATGCCACTCTATGTTGCAGGTGGAGCAAATGCCATGCTCCTGTCCCAGCAGATGCTCATTTAAGAAGGTCCTTGAACCAAAGTGACAGCGATGGCGCCACTTCACACTTGCAGGCCATGGCTAAATGGCACATCAGGAGAATGAATGCCAAGTCTGTGAACCTGACAGCATATCTGTTATCACGCACACAAGCAGTCAGACCCAGGAGGCAATTGAGAGGATTGAACTGTAGGGGTTGACCCATGATGTCAGACAGAATCTTGACAGCCTCCCTCCAATAGCAGTCAATCTCCCAACAGGCCCACACCATATGATAAAAGTCGACCTCTAGGCAGGGGCAAAAGGGTCATTTCGGAGTTACAGAAGATACGATGAAGTTGCAAAGGGGTCAGATATGTGTGATGAACATAATTGAACTAGGTATATTTCAGACAGGAGTTCCTGGAAAAAACCTGTACCTGTTCCAGCACATGGGACCATAGTCTGTCCGCCAGGTCCTGGCCAAAAGACAGAGTCCAGTTGTCTCTTAAAACTTGTAGGGTCTGGATGTGACGTTCCAACAACCATTATATAACCGTGTTACTGCACGCCTACCGATACTGTGCTCCAACAATTCCTGGAATCATTGAGGAAGTGACAGTCTCGGTATGCTCCGGCCCCCACACAGCCCTGACAGCCGCCACCAGGGAGTTGTATGTCAAACACTGGCCCTCATAAATGTCATAGCACACCCTGAGGTCCTGAAAGGACATCAGGAGTCAATGTTCATACAGGTCCAACAATGTGAGAACACTTGCCTCCGTCTAAGTGCCCGTGCCGTGACGGTTTGCAACCTCATGAAGCACCGGGAACACTCACAGTGGCAGAATGGGTGCATATGACACTGGGTTGCATATTTGTACCAGCAATACTTAGCCAATTTACGCAGGGGCCAATGAGCTAGTCCAAGATGCCCATCCCTCTAAGTCCCGGACAATGCAAGCCTGCTCAAGAGTGGGGACCACTGTCAGCCAATGCATGGGCCACTGTAGCTGCGTACCAGCATAGTAAAGTTCAAAGTTGCGTGCTCCTAGAACCCCCTTCTCCAGAGCACTGAACAACTTGACTAACACCACTCTTTTTCTCCCAGTCCCCCAAATCAAGTCAGAGAGCAGTGTGTTCAGTTCTCAGAAAAAGTGCTGGGGTAGGAGAACAAGCAAAGCCGAAAAATGATAAAGCAACCGGGGTAAGGCCAGCATTTTTGCAATGGAGACCCTGCCCAGTGGAGAGAGTGGTAAGGAGTTCCAGAATGTCAGGGAATGGTGCACACCTGACAAAGCCCTAGCAGATTGCCACCAATGAGATGCTGTTCCGTATGTTAGACATTCACTCCAAGGTTACGGAAGGTGTTGTATTGCCAGAGCAGACAGGAATGGCATGGACCCTCATGCTCTGACTCAGGGAGACTACGTAAGGCGAAAAGACAGGACTTAGTCCAGTTCAATCGCAAGCCAGAAGCCACACCGAAAGCATTTAGTGTCTCCATTACACCAGGAAAGTCCCTGCATAAATCTCAAAGATATATTAATGCATCATCCGCTTTGAGCTAACCCTCCTCCCAGGTGCTCCCACTCTGTAAGCCTCTGTGGGCCCCGGCCAAGGCCAAAGCGAAGATGAGCAGGGAGAGTGGATATCCCCGCCTGGTGTCCCTGCACACCCCAAATGATGCCAAAATTTCCCTGCTGGTGCGCACCCTAGCGATCAGCTCCGTATACAGGCAATCGACCAACTGCAATATCTACGAAACCAGACCCATGCTCCGTAGCACTCCACACAGATAAGACCAATCTACGGTGTCAAAGTCCTTCTGAATATAACAAAAGAGTCACACCTGGGGGCACGTCAGGAGGATGTTCATCCATGAGGTGAAACAGGTGTCATACATTCACCCCAGTACAGAGATCTGGGCCTAAATCCATCGTTTTTTGCTCACCATGCCATTCCAGTTTGGACCCAGCCATATGCAAATCAGTCTTGACCCTGCGCCCAATGGGAACAGTCCAGCCCGAACTGCCAGGCCAGGTCCTCCCTTGACTGGAAACAAGCATCCTAGGACCAGTTTCGGGCTTTCAGCCCTCATCAGCCAGGATAGCTTGACTCCAGTGGCATGGAGAGCACGGGACCCACGTCTGGGCATACCCGTCCCACTCGGGGTGACAATTGCAAAAACAACAATTGATGGACAGAATGCAGAACAATGTCATACATTCACCCCAGTACAGAGATCTGGCCTAAATCCATCGTTTTATTGCTCACCATGCCATTCCAGTTTGGACCCAGCCATATGCAAATCAGTCTTGACCCTGCGCCCAATGGGAACAGTCCAGCCCAACTGCCAGGCCAGGTCCTCCCTGGACTGGAAACAAGCATCCTAGGACCAGTTTCGGGCTTTCAGCCCTCATCAGCCAGGATAGCTTGACCCCAGTGGCATGGAGAGCACGGGACCCACATCTGGGCATACCCGTCCCACTCGGGGTGACAATTGCAAAAACAACAATTGATGGACAGAATGCAGAACAATGTCATACATTCACCCCAGTACAGAGATCTGGCCTAAATCCATCGTTTTATTGCTCACCATGCCATTCCAGTTTGGACCCACCCATATGCAAATCAGTCTTGACCCTGTGCCCAATGGGAACAGTCCAGCCCGAACTGCCAGGCCAGGTCCTCCCTGGACTGGAAACAAGCATCCTAGGACCAGTTTTGGGCTTTCAGCCCTCATCAGCCAGGATAGCTTGACTCCAGTGGCATGGAGAGCACGGGACCCACGTCTGGGCATCCCGTCCCACTCGGGGTGACAATTGCAAAAACAACAATTGATGGACAGAATGCAGAACAATGTCATACATTCACCCCAGTACAGAGATCTGGGCCTAAATCCATCGTTTTTTTGTTCACCATGCCATTCCAGTTTGGACCCAGCCATATGCAAATCAGTCTTGACCCTGCGCCCAATGGGAACAGTCCAGCCCGAAACCGGTCCTAGGATGCTTGTTTCCGGTCCAGGGAGGACCTGGCTTGGCAGTTCGGGCTGGACTGTTCCCATGAGGCACAGGGTCAAGACTGATTTGCATATGGCCAGGTCTAAACTGGGGTGGCATGGTGAGCAAAAGAATGATGGATTTAACCCAGATCTCTTGACTGGGGTGAATGTTTTGATTTGTTCTGCATTCCGTCCATCAATTGTGTGTCTTTTGCCTTCTCGCCCTAAGTGCGCCAGGTGTGCCCAGACGTGGGTCCTGGGCTCACTGTGCCACTGGAATCAAGCTATCCTGGCTGAAGAGGGGTGACACCCCGAAACCGGTCCTAGGATGCTTGTTTCCGGTCCAGGGAGGACCTGGCTTGGCAGTTCGGGCTGGACTGTTCCCATGAGGCACAGGGTCAAGACTGATTTGCATATGGCCAGGTCTAAACTGGGGTGGCATGGTGAGCAAAAGAATGATGGATTTAACCCAGATCTCTTGACTGGGGGTGAATGTTTTGATTTGTTCTGCATTCCGTCCATCAATTGTGTGTCTTTGCTTTCTCGCCCTAAGTGCGCCAGGTATGCCCAGACGTGGGTCCTGGGCTCACTGTGCCACTGGAATCAAGCTATCCTGGCTGAAGAGGGGTGCTACCCCAAAACCGGTCCTAGGATGCTTGTTTCCGGTCCAGGGAGGACCTGGCTTGGCAGTTCGGGCTAGACTGTTCCCATGAGGCACAGGGTCAAGACTGATTTGCATATGGCCAGGTCTAAACTGGGGTGGCATGGTGAGCAAAAGAATGATGGATTTAACCCAGATCTCTTGACTGGGGGTGAATGTTTTGATTTGTTCTGCATTCCGTCCATCAATTGTGTGTCTTTTGCTTCCATACTGCCAAGCACCAAGATAGTTACAGGTATCTACCTGATCCAGTTTAGCTGTGCTCAACCTCCACATGTATGAGACACTCACTGCTATGATTTTTGACTTAGCCACTTCACTATTAGATTGTTTGCATCATTAAAAACGTTGCCTCTTAAGCCCCTTTTAGACCAACTGTAGTTGTATCCATAATAAAAGTATTATCCTCAAACCTGAGCAGCAGTAAGTGCCACACACCTTCCAAACACTGGCTCCTATCTGCTATGTATAAATAATACAAGGACGGCAGCTCGCAACTCTGCTTAAAGCCTCAATTCGTGGAGACCATTTTAGTTATCTTAGTACCATCACCTACTTTTACACATATTTCTGAAACCTGTGTAAAAGTTGCATTGTTGTAGGCAAAGAATAAAAAAATCCTCCAATTTTTCAGTTTGGTCGAGAGTGGTGATTGGTTAACATTATCAAATACCAAGAGTTATCCTGGAACCAGCCTGACTCCTTGATGCTTCCTCATTTTATTTATATCTTTCCATGCCAGTATATCAATTAGGCACTCACACCCCTTGTGGAAACCTGCCTGTGAACATGGTAACAGCTTGCGCTCTATCACCCATGTCTGCAATTCTTCTAGCAAAATTTCAGCCTATGTGCCACTTTCTGACAATGCAACAAACCAATAATGCTGGGGATTTTCTGAGTCTCCTTTTTAAAATTAAGCTTCAGTACTATTTGTCTCTAGGAATCAGGAATATTCCATAGTGCCAGTGCCGCTGTAATAAATACTGTTATGGGTTTTAACCAGAAATCACAATCTGTGTTAACTACATTAATCAGAAAGCTATTTGGCCCTGGAACACAAGTTGTCCGGGAAACACATATTTTTGTAGCAACCAACCCATTATTTCTAAATCCAGAGGAGCAGCCCCTATCGGATTCCAGTTTGGTGTCTCCTGCTTAAACTTTAGAGACCTAACATATTTTATTAACATTTCTGGGCGAATATTATTGTTTCTATTATTTGTTGCATTGACATTGAGTTTATTTACTAAATGGCAACATTTATTTGAATTATGCATATGGTCCAGGACAGAATATCCGCCCTTTTGTTTGCTTAGAAGGCTTCTCTTGTTTGCTGCCCATAACTCATCTGTAGCTTTTCTTTAAAAAATATTTTCAAACTAGCTCTCTACTAAAATGCTTTTCTCTTTAGACACGAGGAGCACAACATGGACATTCAAGGACATCTGGAGTACACAATCAGTACAATTAACATGTCCTGGGACCTCAGGGTACCAATCCCCTGGAGATAAAGAAAAACAAAGCAAAAATGCAATCCACATTTCACAGAAAGGAAAAGCATCCAATGAGATAGCCCAGAACTAACCCTGTCCTCGAACGGGTTTGAAGGCGAAGTGTCTAGGTGTAATGACTATGCAGGACCTCAATAGAAGGTCAAGTGCATCGAGATAGGAGAATAAACATGGCAAAAACAGCCAAGCATGGGAAAGAACTGATAAACTCTGTGGAGTGTGGATCTCCCAGTGGAGCCTCACAAGAGAGCGCCATAGTGTTGTGTGTCCTAGCCATCAAGGTGGAGGGAGAGGAAGGGGAACCGGCTACCTACTCTGTGGGGGGTCCAGAGGGTAAAAAGAAAATTCCCTAGGTGTCACAACAGTGAGTGCGGATAAGAAGCAGTGGGAGAGGAGAACAACATCGACATCCAAGGCCTAGAAAGCAACTATTTAAAGGAGTCCGCCAAACAAGGAACCCCTAGCAGGCCAAAACGTGCCAGATAGAGAACACCTAGTCTCAAGGGGGTCTCTCGTCCATCCGAACCAACAATCTGTGTGAAGATACGCATCCCAAGCATCCAGCAAAATGCCACTCTATGTTGCAGGTGGAGCAAATGCCATGCTCCTGTCCCAGCAGATGCTCATTTAAGAAGGTCCTTGAACCAAAGTGACAGCGATGGCGCCACTTCACACTTGCAGGCCATGGCTAAATGGCACATCAGGAGAATGAATGCCAAGTCTGTGAACCTGACAGCATATCTGTTATCACGCACACAAGCAGTCAGACCCAGGAGGCAATTGAGAGGATTGAACTGTAGGGGTTGACCCATGATGTCAGACAGAATCTTGACAGCCTCCCTCCAATAGCAGTCAATCTCCCAACAGGCCCACACCATATGATAAAAGTCGACCTCTAGGCAGGGGCAAAAGGGTCATTTCGGAGTTACAGAAGATACGATGAAGTTGCAAAGGGGTCAGATATGTGTGATGAACATAATTGAACTAGGTATATTTCAGACAGGAGTTCCTGGAAAAAACCTGTACCTGTTCCAGCACATGGGACCATAGTCTGTCCGCCAGGTCCTGGCCAAAAGACAGAGTCCAGTTGGCTCTTAAAACTTGTAGGGTCTGGATGTGACGTTCCAACAACCGTTATATAACCGTGTTACTGCACGCCTACCGATACTGTGCTCCAACAATTCCTGCATCATTGAGGAAGTGACAGTCTCGGTATGCTCCGGCCCCCACACAGCCCTGACAGCCGCCACCAGGGAGTTGTATGTCAAACACTGGCCCTCATAAATGTCATAGCACACCCTGAGGTCCTGAAAGGACATCAGGAGTCAATGTTCATACAGGTCCAACAATGTGAGAACACTTGCCTCCGTCTAAGTGCCCGTGCCGTGACGGTTTGCAACCTCATGAAGCACCGGGAACACTCACAGTGGCAGAATGGGTGCATATGACACTGAGTTGCATATTTGTACCAGCAATACTTAGCCAATTTACGCAGGGGCCAATGAGCTAGTCCAAGATGCCCATCCCTCTAAGTCCCGGACAATGCAAGCCTGCTCAAGAGTGGGGACCACTGTCAGCCAATGCATGGGCCACTGTAGCTGCGTACCAGCATAGTAAAGTTCAAAGTTGCGTGCTCCTAGAACCCCCTTCTCCAGAGCACTGAACAACTTGACTAACACCACTCTTTTTCTCCCAGTCCCCCAAATCAAGTCAGAGAGCAGTGTGTTCAGTTCTCAGAAAAAGTGCTGGGGTAGGAGAACAAGCAAAGCCGAAAAATGATAAAGCAACCGGGGTAAGGCCAGCATTTTTGCAATGGAGACCCTGCCCAGTGGAGAGAGTGGTAAGGAGTTCCAGAATGTCAGGGAATGGTGCACACCTGACAAAGCCCTAGCAGATTGCCACCAATGAGATGCTGTTCCGTATGTTAGACATTCACTCCAAGGTTACGGAAGGTGTTGTATTGCCAGAGCAGACAGGAATGGCATGGACCCTCATGCTCTGACTCAGGGAGACTACGTAAGGCGAAAAGACAGGACTTAGTCCAGTTCAATCGCAAGCCAGAAGCCACACCGAAAGCATTTAGTGTCTCCATTACACCAGGAAAGTCCCTGCATAAATCTCAAAGATATATTAATGCATCATCCGCTTTGAGCTAACCCTCCTCCCAGGTGCTCCCACTCTGTAAGCCTCTGTGGGCCCCGGCCAAGGCCAAAGCGAAGATGAGCAGGGAGAGTGGATATCCCCGCCTGGTGTCCCTGCACACCCCAAATGATGCCAAAATTTCCCTGCTGGTGCGCACCCTAGCGATCAGCTCCGTATACAGGCAATCGACCAACTGCAATATCTACGAAACCAGACCCATGCTCCGTAGCACTCCACACAGATAAGACCAATCTACGGTGTCAAAGTCCTTCTGAATATAACAAAAGAGTCACACCTGGGGGCACGTCAGGAGGATGTTCATCCATGAGGTGAAACAGGTG
>CAWUFW010028240.1:0-22759 GCA_963921515.1 Calotriton arnoldi | reverse complement strand
ACACAAGGAAATACAAGGAAATAGGTCACTTTATCAGGTTTATCAGGTTTATCATCAGTCTGTAGGATAAATTATAAAGAGACAACAACCCGTTGGTAGCGTAAATTATCTATAGAGTCCAAGAGATTCTAACTCAATTGGTGGGTGTATAACTCGGTATTCCACTGCGATGGAAATAGCTCAACCAGTGCCCTTTTAAAAGCTTGAAACAGTCCTTAAAACCAACCAATAAGACAGGTAGAATACACTTCCTTCCAATAAGTTTGTACCTTGAATGTCAGAGCGGGGCCCAGCCCGGCCTTCTCTGGTCAGTGATGGGCAAGGATGGGCACGGCCTGGGCACCGCCCGTGCGTATCCAGCACAGCGGGGCCTTGCAGCTGCCTTTATGCACCTCCAGGCGCCAGAGGATGATGCGGGAGAAAGCGGAGGAGCCTGGGAGCTGTGGTCCGTGCCCCGGCTCGGAAGATTCTATTCCCGTGCAGCGCAGCTTTGCAGCTGCCTTTATGCGCCTCCAGGATCCAGAGGATGAAGCGGGAGGAAGCAGAGGAGCCTGGGAGCTGTGGTCCATACCCCGACTCAGAAGATTCGGGTCCCGTGCAGCGGGCCGTGCAGCTGCCTTTATGCACATCCAGACGCCAGAGGATGATGCAGGAGAAAGCGGAGGAGCCTGGAAGCTGTGGTCCATGCCCCGGCTCGGGTCCCTCTACTCAAAGGCACTGTATGCCACTCTAATTCACGCCACTCTACTCCACTCCACTCCACTCTACTCCACTCCAACACACTCTATACCACTCTACTGTACGCCACTCTACTCTATACCACTTTACTCTACACCAATCTATGCCACTCCACTGTACTCTATGCCAATCCATTTCACTGAACAACACTCTACTGCACTCGACACCACTCTACTCCACTCAACTCTCCACCACTCTATGCCATTCCACTCTACTCTACTCTATGCCACTTCACTCTACTGCATGCCACTCTACTCTACGCCACTCTATTCTACTCCACACCACACCACTGTACTCCACTCCAACCCACTCAATGCCACTGTAATCTATGCCACTCACCGCCATTCCATGCCACTCTACTCCATGCTACTCGACTCCACTCGACTCTACACCACTCTACTCTGCACCACTCCACTCTACGCCATGCCACTCCACTCCACTCTACGCCACTCTACTCTGTGCCACTCCATGGCACTCCACACTGTGCCACTTTACACCACACAACTCTATGCTACTCCACTCTAAGCTATGCCACTTCACTACACACAATGCCACTTTATGGCACTCCACGCCACTTCACTCTACACCACTCCACTCTATACCACTCTACTCTATGTCACTCTACTCTACTCCATTCCAGGCCACTCTATGCCACTCTACTCTAGGCCAGTCTACACAATGCCGCTCTATGGCAATGAATGCCACTCCACTCTATGCCACTCCATTGTATGCCGCTCCACTGTACGCCACTCTAGTCTATGCCACTCCACTCTATGCCGCTCCACTCTTTGCCACTCCACTCTATTCTGCACCACTATATCCTACTCTATGCCACCCTACCCTACTCTGTGCCACTCTAGTATAATCTACACCACTCTACTGTATGCCACTCTACTGTATGCCACTCCACTCTATGCCACTCCACTCTACGCCATGCCACTCTACTCTTCACTACTCTACCCTACTCTATGCCACTCTACCCTACTCTACGTCACTACACTACACTCTACACCCCTTCACTATATGCCACTCCATTACACTCTACGCCACTCCACTCAATGCCACTCTGCTCTTCTCTCCTCTATGCCACTCTCCTCTATTGTACTCTACGCCACACCACTAACTTTCACCAATGCTGAACAGCAGCCATGCTGATGTACAACATGGCTAAACGACATTGGTAAAGCCAGTAGCTCTCACATAGGGGAGACCTATTGGCTTTACCAATGCTTGCTTAAGATGAAAGTGGAATTTTCACCAAATGCTCAAAGAAATCACACCCCTGTAAGAACATGAGTCCTGATCTCCTCATTCAAATGATTACCATGTGCTCACGTTGTGTGATCAGGTCAAGTAGACAGAGGAAACTGATACCATGTGCTGCTAGATAAGAGAGCCCCAAAAGCAGGCCATTTGGGAGAGAACAGAATAACAAATACATAAAAAATTACAGGAGTTTGGAAGAATTGGATGAGTTGGAGATGGGGGAGGAAAGAGCAACATGGATGAAGGAGGGGCTGTATTTTGTTGTGGGAGGAGTAGCACAAGAGCAGAGAAATTCCAATAGCACTAGAGTACTGATGCTTGTGGAACACGAAGAGTACCTCAAAGCAATTGTGTGCTTAATATAATTATAGCCGGTTGATTAGCATATTTTCTCTTGCACTTTTCCTAATGTGGAATAAGATGTGGTTTATGCAAAAGGTAAGCTACATGCAGCCACATTTACAAGGCAAAACAGATTTACTTTTTCTATAAAAAACATGTTTTTTCCTTTGTTGAAATTACCTGCAGTTGCCCCCATGTCCATCAACTGGGGTCGTATTGAATAGCCTCTTGTGAAATGCTGGACCTTTCTTTGGGCCTAAGTGATTATATAGAAGAGACGTCACCCGTTCCTACCTCAGTTCCCTGTTAAAAATAAAATTGTGCCCTTGCTTCACTTCACCAGGAACAACATCATATAGGAGGGAAGTCAGGCAACACAAACATGTAAAGCCAACATCTGGGTGAGGAGCGACAGGATGGAGGATGGAAGGAAGAGGATGAGCTACCTTGCTCTGATGTCATGATCTGTCCTGGAAGGAACCACAAGGGGATCCAGAGGAGTCACAATGGCTGCCCACAGTTATGTATGGGTTTTGGAGAAGCTATTGGAGGCCCTGAACACAGCTGCCAAGGAGAGAGCCAGTGAGTTTTCAGGCTCCACTGTCCCAGAGGAGAACTTCAGCTTCAGGCAAGTGCTCACTAGGTGGTGGTGCCTGCTAGACACACCAAGGCACATGGTGGGGCCATCCTCGTGTCCTTAAGACCATGAAGTGTACTCAATTCCTCCTCTCTGTGTAAATATAATTGATATTTCAGAGGTGTGAGGTATCTTTCATGATACAGGACTGCTCCACCTAAGCAAAACCTTGAAGCCACACGAACGGCAAGGCAATGGTTGATCATGTTTATCTGACATGATTTCTAAAATAGGACTTGTGTATTTCTTCCTTTCGAGTGACCTCAGATATTCTCCCTTTTAGCATGTGGCACCATGTGAAGGGCTGACCAACCCAGAGAGAAAAGGCTGCCAACTGTTTTTGTTTGTGATAAAACGCAGGTGGATGGATGTTTAAGCTATATGTGTTACCAGTAAAATATTAAAACCGGGTACTATTAACCTTCCTGCATAATGCTCCCTTCCTGGTCATCAAACTGCAAGGCAGCTGCTACTCCTTGCATGCCCTTTGGTACGCCTGCCACCTGCCCTTAAGTTGCTGCGCTTGGGATAAGTGTCATCAAGTGTGCAACAGGGTTCAAGAATAAACTGGATTCTAGGAGTGTTTACTTACTGTAGGTTTGAAGGAGACTGCTGGAGGCTTGAGAGAATGACAACGTGTCATCCCTGTCACTTTATTGTGGGTCTAGGGGGCCCATCATGTCACCTCTGCTAATCCTGGCATTTTGGTAAATCAACGTCAATGACTAACCCATGCCTCTGTACCTAAACTCCTTCCTTCTTTTTGACTGTTAGTATGGCCATGATGACATGTTACTCTAGAGACACACGTTTGAATTAATTCAATAACATTGTGAATTCAGTATGAGCAACTCAAAACCCATGTTCTTTGTTTCTGGTTATGGAGCTGCACGCTCGGTTCAAGTCAGCTCTTTGGTCAACCACCCTAACCATCTACTGTCACCATTGCAGAGATCTTTCCGCCCTGTGCATCATTGTGCAGGAGCTCAGGTGCACCGTAGGAGTATGGTGGCTGAAATGCTTATTTTAATACTTGCTTTGCCGGTCATCTTGAAAGCATGACGTTGTTCACTGGAACAAATGCAACAGCACGGAGCGCGCGGTGCAAATGCTGTGGTCGATCAACCTTCACTTAAAGCCACAGAAGGGGTTTTACTTTCAGGGACGAGGCATAGAGTGTATTTTTGAGTCATTTGTGCTACAAGCCAACCACTGTACAACCCCCATTTTTAACAATGATATTTGATTATGTGTAAATAGTTTCCATTGTGTTAATTGAATGTTTGTTGCACCAACGTATACAAGATTAGGTGCCATTGTTATGTTATTTTGTTATACCAGTTCCAAACACACATGTGCATACCTCTATGAATTTTATTGTATATGATTACAATCGTGACACAATAGCTAACTAAGAATTGTCAACATTACTCAAAATAGGTCAGCTGTGGCCAACTAATTATTAAACTCAGATGAAACTAAAATACACCATTATTGTTTACAAAGTAGCAGATTTAAGTCGAACTCGAGTAGTTCCTCCAGTGTGTTTTGTTCTGAATACACATATCACAATTTACCAGTACTTTGCAGATCACACTATTTTTCCAGTTATGTAATTTGCACACTTTGCTAAATTTCTGTATTGTACTCTGCCAAAACTTAATAACAGGTTGATTATTCGTTTGCTTCTGAAAGTGCAACAGTTTATTGTAGAGTCCTGCAGTATTTATGTGTGACTCAAAGGAGGAGCCTGCCTGGGATGTATGTGAATGTAATATACTAAGGGGACTAATGGACGAACGCACGTGTTTGAAAATCGGGATTAACGATTTTTACTGTATCGCTACTTTGGAAATCGCAAAGTGTGAGTTACTATGCTTTCCAGTAACTAAATAGCGATTTCTCAATATTCACAAATTTTTAAATTATGTTTCCTATTTCTGATTTGTTTTCATTGTAAATAGCAAATCGGCAATCACTAATTGCAAATGTTGCGCTGTCTTCGAATTATCACATCGCAGTTCAAGGAACTGTTCCAGAATCATTCATTCTGAGTGTTAGAAATTGGATTTCTGGTTGACTGGGGTATGAGCCCTGATCAAGCAGTAACCACAATCCTAGTCAGGGTAAGGCACAAGCAGACCACAAATTAACCTGTGATCACCCTCTAGTAGCTTGGCACAGAGCAGTCATGCTTAACTTTAGAGGCAATGTGTAAAGTATTTGTGCAACGCTTCAAAAAGTGAAAACACAAGACAAAAAGATTCCACACCAGGTTAGCAGCTAAATAAAATAAGACCAAACGACAAAAATTCAATGAGTAGAGCTTGAGTTGTGAATTTTAAAAGAATAAACTATATAATAACACTTGGAAAATGGAAGCGCCAACTGGCGATAGTTGATTGAGCCGGATCGGGACAAAGTAAAAAATTCAGGCTGACTGCGATGGAGCACGGGTCGGCTACAGGGGCCCAGCTAGGCCCGCTAAACCAAAGTACCCTAAATCCTGGTTGCGGAGCGTTTGCATGGATTCGCATTGAAAGTTGCATCATGCAGCAAAGGCAGTGCATCAGTTCTAAGATGTGACGAGGCTGCAGTGTGAGGTCCTAATGCATCTGCGTTGAGGATCCTGTCAACGATGCTTGCGATGCAAAGACTGGTGTCAAGGAAGCGAGGCGCAGCTGAGATGATGAGTCATTTCTGATGAGTGGTGAAGCTGCGATGCGTCGGTTCAGCATCAGCGTCAAGGCTGCCGTCGACAAGGAATGCGAGGGGCCTATGCTGGGAAAAGCACTGCAGAGTGGTGGTTCCGAAGGCGATGCATAGGTCCCAAGATGTAGGATCCAGCGGCGATGCAAGTCTTTTGCGACTGGTCCAATCCAAGCAACAGCCGAGGATATTCGTTGGTTCTGCTCATGGAAGCCTGGCTCAGCAGTTTGTTCCACTGTAAAAACACCTTAGGCCCACTTCCAAGGATCCAGGAGAGAGGTGTCACCACTTGGCAGGGTAGACCCACAGATGGCAGAATCCAGGTGCAGAAGCACATTGGTTGGAAGTCTTTTATGTCCCTGAGACTTCAGATCAGGAGGCCAGGCAGCTAGCCCTTGCAGTCACTCTTGGTTTAAGTGATGCAGGTCCAGTCCCCTTCCTCTTATCCTGACAGGATGGCCCATCAAATGACACCTAAGCTCCCAGTATGTGTGGCTGTCTAGGAGGAATACACAAAGCCCAACAGTCACCCACCAAACTTGATCCGGTTATATCTTCCCATTTGGAAATCCTGTTTATAAAATGCAATAAGGTAATCCAAATGTTAAGTGAAAAATGAGATTGGGAGTTTTTCATTACAAGGACATGTAAAACTTAAAAAGTATATGGCCTGCCTTTTAAATAACGTGCACCCTGCCCTCTGGGTTGTCCAGGGCCTACCTTAGGGGTGACCTATATGTATAAAAAGGGAAGGTTTGGGCCTGGCAAAAGGTTTATTTTGCCAGGTTGACATGGCAGCGTAAACTGTGCCCACAGGCTCTGCAGTGGCAGGCTTGAGACATCATAAAAGGGCTACTTAAGTGGGTGGCACAATCAGTGCTGCAGGCCCACTAGTAGCATTTTATTTACAGGCCCTGGGTATGGGGGGGTTCCACTTTACTAAGGACTTATAAGTCAATCAAATATGCCAATTGGGGATGAACCAGTGTTAACATGTTTAGGGGAGAGAGCGCAAGCATTTTAGCACTTTGTGGTATAGTTGTAAGTATGGCTTTGTAAGTATGGCTTTGTAAGTATAGCTATAAGATGTTAGAATAGTGTAGGATTCCATGTGTTGTCAAGGAGAGCTTGTTGAGCGATCTAGAATGTGCATCATGTGAAAGGGTGGTCTTAGAGGTGGATGGAATGTTTCCCTGTGCTGGATTAACCTAAAGAGAATACATTACTTTTACGTCATCATGCACGTGTGAGGATCCTCCTTTCCATATTGGCGATGAGCTGAAACAACTCACGTTGCGAGAGACAACTCATCATTTTCCACTCTGACACCCACCTTTTTATTGGAGAAGTGTTATGAGCATATGTTCCTCTTTTTAGTTGTCACAATCAAAGGTCAAATCCTGATTCAGATGCAGCACAGTACACGTTAAATTGAGTGCAAATTTTTCTTTTTATTCATGAATTGATTTGGTCCATTGCACTCATTAGCATTTTCTGTTATTACATATGTTGTTCAGAAAAACAGCCGACACGTGTTTCACCCTATGTGGCAGATATTGCCTAGGGCTTTCTCAAGGCTAATCATGTTATTACAGCGGGCATAATTTAAAAAACTTCAATTTATATAAATTCCAAAAATGGTAACAGCAGTTTTGTAAATCATCCAATTTTCAAGTTAGTGTCAAGAAGGTCTCACGTCTAATCCTCGGGTAAATCCGTAGCGCTACGGATTTACCCGAGGATTAGACGTGAGACCTTCTTGACACTAACTTGAAAATTGGATGACTTACAAAACTGCTGTTGCCATTTTTGGAATTTATATAAATTGAAGTTTTTTAAATTATGCCCGCTGTAATAACATGATTACTTTTACTGACATATGATACATTAAAGAAGGCTATGTAATGGCCGCAAAACAACCATTAAACCTTCACATATCCCTCAGACCATAAGTTCCGCGTTGATTTCAGTAAATCAGTCCCCCATAACAATTGTTTTTTTTTATTGAGCAGAATCATAACAAGAACCATTGCATCCCATAGATAATCTGAAAATCGGTTAAACATGACTATTTATAGCTCGTTAAATCAAATACCTCTTCTTGTCTTAGAAAGTAGATCCAACATTTTGCAATTCATCCTTATTGAACTAACATTTTTAAAACACAGTAATTTCAAAATTCCAACTAGACAAAGTGCTATTGATAAAGTGCTGTGCATTCAGATCCCATAAAGTGCTTTTCTTCTTATCTCCCAATAAAAAAGATCTAAATCATCATACAGAGTAACAATTCCCCCCAAAATTATTCAGTATTGTAATAAAGTACTTCAACTCTTATTTCACTCTTGTCCATAAATTACTCATGATATGAAATCCTGTTATTACTAATTGGGATTCTCCATCTTAATTCAGACAAACATAATATCGATATATTATTGTGCAAATGACTACCCCTAAAGTGCATTTATCCCTACCTAACACTAAAAAAAGAACTAAATCCTCATAAGGTGCATCAGCCCTATTTATTTAACCACTTTAGCACCCTTAAACAGAGTCCTAGCACTGACCATTACATCGTGTATATATGACCAAAATATAGATTTAATCATTATACACAATTATTCTTAATTTGTAGAATTTATATCTTCTATTCCTTCTGTGATATATTCGCTATTCCTTCTTAGCCCGAAGTAATAGTCCATGTGGAAGACCATTATTCGAAATATTTCTTCATAATAAACTGCTGTGCATTTAACTCCCATAAAGTGCTTTCCTTACCATTTCCCAATAAGAGTGATCTCGATCTTAATTCTATACCCTGTTTCCACTCAAATCTCACTCCTGGCCATACCTGGTTAACACACTAATTTGGGGAAACAAAAGTGTTATCGATAAAGTGCAGTGCTTTTAACTTGCTGTGTTTTTTTTGTTTTTTTATTCTTAAACCCACGTTGTCCCAATTGTAAAATCTAGCTTAAATCAACTACTTGGCTTTCTACTTTATCCATATGCTTCCACACAGCTGGAAATCTTTTAGTAGCACCCACCCTTTTTGCATAGGCTTCCTCAAATGTTTTTGTTTGAATCATTTTATTATGCCAATTTTGATAAACTGGCACTTTAGTTGTCCTCCAATTCTGAAGAATCAAAGACCGTGCCATTAGAGAGGATATTGCTATGAATGCTTCCTCTCCTTTATAAATTGGGACATTTGGCTCTGCCTTACTAAATCAAAAAGTGGTATTTCCACCTCTGTTTCTAGTTTTCTCTGTAGGCCATAACTAAGGGCGGAAAACACTTTCTCCCAAAACTGGGCTACCACCGGGCAGGTAAAAAAGATATAAAGCCAGCCACCCTGTCCCAATTGATGTCAACGAAAGCATCTATCCTCTTTATTCCTGGATGCATTTTATGTAACGCTCTCGGAGTATAATATGCCATCCAGCGTGATAAAAATGACATTCTTTTAAACTTTCTACTCTTAATGCCTTGTTGCCAAGCTGCGAAATCACCTGCCACTCCAACTCTGAGAAAGTGCATTGCGTTTCTTGAGTAATCTTATCTAGAATGCTTGTTACTATTGAGTACTCACCTTGACTCTGTAAAAGTCTGTACCAATTTCCCACCCCCCTTAGCTTTGTTCTAAAAAGAGCAGCCAGTACAGATATTGAGGCTATACTAGATGGGAGGCAATAATATTTCAGCAACAGCATAATCTGGAGATACCCTAAAAAGAAGAGCTTACACCACACTCCACACCTAACCTGGATCTCCTGCCAATTGATATACCTCCCTCCTACTATAAAATGGCCCAACTCCTTAAAACCATTACTTTCCCAAAACCTTATCTGGCTATTCTGGATATGAAGGCCCAAGCTTTTGCATTCTGAAAGCTTCAAGTAGTCATATCCAGCAGAATAAGTCTTCATAGAATAAAATGACCGAAGTCTGACACCATACTCGTGAAGAGTCTTATATCTAGTTTTTTTTTGGGAGCTTAGCGGTCCTAATAAAAGCCGGAATCTGAGATCCAGCTTCCTGTACCATTTTTTCCAGAAAGAACCTATCCAAAGATCCCTTGCAGTGACTCAAGCGAGCTACTATGTCCAGAAAAGAAGCTTCATAGTAAGTACGAACTTGGGGGAGTGCCAGCCCCCCTTTACTAATATCAAGTTGAAGCACTGAAAATGTTACCCTTGGAGCCTTTTTACTCCAAATGAATTGGTCAAAAATTGCTTCTAATTCTTTATAATAAGACATATTAATTTTTATCGGGACATTTGTAAAAGAAATATTAATAACGGTAAAATAGACATTTTATAAGAGCAACACGGACAATTAAAGCAAGAGGGAGAAGTGTACATCTATCTAGTAAGTTTTTAATTTTTTTAAGCATTGCCTCAAAATTCAATTTGAAAAGTTCCGCATAACGATTAGCAACATATATCCCCAAGTATCAAATCGGCTCAGGGGAACAAGCCTGCCGTTGAAGATTACGCGGGAGGATTTCGCAACTGGTATTAAGTAACAAAATTTCAGTTTTATTATCATTGGTTTTATATCCCCCAACTGATTCGAACTGCGCGAACTGTGTCAACATTATTTCTATGTTCTGCCCTTCAGGTCTAAGATACAAAATAATATCATCTGCGAACAGTTTTAATTTGGGCATACCCGCTATTGGTGCTTTTATCTCCAGATTGTCCCTAATCCTAGCGGCCAGTGGTTCAATAAAAAAGGTAAACAGCACGGGGATAGGGGACAACCCTGCCGGGTTCCCCGATTTATATCAACCTTCCCTGCTAGGCGAGAATTTATAAAAACCTGAGCCTGGGCCCCTTGATATAAATTCCATAACATGTTCATTATTTGTGTAGGAAACCCTACCCTTCTAAGGCCATAAAAAAGAGCATCCCAGTTTACAAGATCTTTTTCAGCATCGACCATCATTATTAGTGCGGGTATTTGGTTGTAATTAAAACAATCAAGTGCATGAACTAGAAACCCAATATTTGATGACATCGATCTCCCCGCCACAAATCCTGTCTGGTCCTTGTGGATCACCTTTTGAGTAACTGGGATAAATCGATTCGCCCAAATTTTCATCAAAATTTTATAGTCAACACTCAATAGGCTAATCGGCCTGTATGAGTTGTCACCTTTCAGAATCTTACCCTTCTTGACAAAGCTGACTATAGTAGATTCTTTAAAAGATATTTGGAACCTCACCTCCAGCTTTCACGAAGTTAAAAAGCTCAACCAAGAATGGTGTTAATTCTTCTGAGAATGCTTTATAAAACTCATTTGGAAGGCCATCGTACCACTAGACTTCCCACAGGGCTTTGAAGCGAGGGTGCGTTCGATTTCTGCTACTGTGATTTCAACTGCTATTTCCTCTACCTGACTATTTAATAGCTGCAGCTTGGTACCATGAAGATATTGACTTATTGCCTCATATGAAGCCGTATATTTTGTTGTATACAGCTTATGATAATGTTCTAAAAAGTTTTTGGGCGATCTTGTACTTATCGGCCACGAAGGCCCCAGTCCCTGGTTCCTCCAATTCTGTAATTAATGCGGCCTCCTGATTTACCCTGCTTGACCAAGCCAATTGTTTGCCCACCATCTGGATTTTTTCATAAACGCGCTGCTGAAACATCCGTGAACTATTTATCTCCTCTAAAATAAAACATTCTCTTAACTCCTGCTTGGCTTTGGTTAATTGCTCCTCTACTACTGAACGCTGTCCCGAACAGCTATTTCTCTGCATTAAAGCTGTATCAATTGCCTGTTGGTGATCAGCTATGCCTGCCCCTGAGTTTTGAACGGTGAGGCCATAAAAGCCATCATCTGCCCTGCATTGTAGCCTTAAAAGCCCCCCAGACAGAGAAGAGTGCTGCGGTACCCTTATTCTCCTGAAAAAACAGAGGGGAGGAGATGATCCATCTGCCACCTGGACTTCTTCCTCCTTCTTGCCTCTATTTCAATTTCGATTTTAACTAAAGAATGATCGGAGAATGAATAAGCCCCAATTTCTGAGTTAAGACAGTTAATAGAACGAGAAATAAGAAAAAAATCAATACCAGAGGCGGACTGAAATTTGCGAGAATAGCAAGTAAATTGTGACATTTTCCGATGGGCCCTGCGCCAGGGATCGATTAATTGGTAATCCTGCTTCATCAGATCCAATACTTTTTTAGTCTTAGGCTTCAATTGTTTTTTTGTTTTATTGGAAGTATTCCTTTCCAAATCTTGGATAAAGTTAAAATCCCCACCTAAAATTATAGTGCCCACCGCCCTCTAACCAAGTCATTAATCTTCATAAAAGCTTTAGGATCATCTTCTATCAGGGCATAATAATTCACAAAATTAAAAAGCATCCCATTTACCCCAGCTATAACCCAAACCCACTTGCCATGGGGGTCTCTTAAGACGTGAGAGATCGCTCAATCAATCCCTTGCCAAAAATAAATGGCTACCCCCCTTATTGCCACCCCTGCAGATGCAAAATACGCCTTAGAATAATATTTAGGAATAAAAAGATTTGTTTTTAAATGGGTTTCCTGAAGAAATAGAACTTAAGGAGAAAGGGAAGTTAGCCATCTAACCAAGCCACCATATTTTTTCTTATTGAACACTCCATTTACATTTAACGATACTATACGTACTTTAAGAGCCATCCTGCCTCAAGGGTAAAAACAGCAAGCAACATTCTTGAGATTGAAGCTTCTTCATGAAGGTTTTTTGTTTTTTTCCCCTCAAGATTACCTTTCCCTCTATGATTCACCTCTTTTTTCTTTTTTACAGCGAAACGTGCTCCCCACCCCCTGTGCTCTCCCTCATCCTCCCTACCCCTCACCATCACCCCCTGACCCTTCCAACTCCTGGCAATTGGGGAATTACCCACCATACCCCTTGCCTCCTTCCCCTGATTTACACCTGAGCTGAGTGCCATGGTATTGTACCCTGTGTGGACTATCCCCCCTCGTCGCATTATATTTTTTTAAAAACGCCCCTGATTTATTATTCCTTATCTATTTTTCGGTAGTAATTTTTTGTAACAGCTCCTGGGGTTCATCAAAATTTGCAAACATATGAAACTTCCCTTTCACCAAAACCCATAACTTGGATTGCTGAGCAAAAGCTGCCTGAGCATCCTGTGCCTTAAACAAATACAGAAGCTTAACAAATTCCTTACGACGACATGCAGCAACTGCTGACATGTCGGAAAAAATATGACAGCATGGTACTTCACAAGTTGAAAATTGTTTCTTTTGGATGGCTCTAGTAAGTATTTGTTCTTTGACACTAAAATCTGCGAAATTGACTAGGATTGTTTGAGGCAACTTTGAATTTGGGTATTTCTGCGCTGGTACCCTATGAGCTCTTGTAATTGCAAGATCTCCTGTGAAGTCCGGCAGTGCATTCTTTTTAATAAATGTCTCAACCCATTGAAGTACTTGAGAGCCTTCGCATCCTTCTGGAACCCCAGCCATAAGCAGGTTGGAGCGTCGTGAATGTTAACCAGCTCCTCAAGTTTACTTTCTGGTAAGGTTTTTTGCTTTCTTTCCAAAGTAGCCTGCTTCTGCATCACGTTCATCTGATCTTCGAGCTGGGAAATCCGAAATTCGGCCTCTTGCATTCTGGCCAGAAAACTCCATACTGCTTCTTCAGTTTTCGATAGACGATGATATAAGGATGCTATCTCGCTTGCTTGTGTTGCCTTAAGCTCGCGTATTTCATCAAGAATAAGATTTAACATAATTTTAATGTTACATTGGGTGAGACCCCCTCCTTCTTGCAACTTTTCTAGTGCCTGCTTTTTTGATGATCTGTCTAATACTTGCCGAGCCTGTTCTTGCTGCCCCACAACTGGAGCTTTACCTGAGATGGAAGGCAAAGGCCATGGCTGGAAGTCCATCAAAGCACCATTCTGCTTTATTAAAGAATGATGACCTCCTTTTTCTTTTTCAGGTCAACTCTGAGGTAGAGTGAGAAATTGGTTCACTTTGTGACAGTCCAGATTGCTCATCGATGGCAGGCCCTTGTACTTGTGCTGTAATTGCTGAAGTTAAGATTGTTTTTTTTATAAATAATGAATACTCCTTAGACTTTCCTTGGGTCGGACTGATAGTGCCTTCATTTGTGTCCTCTTGGTTTGGCCCCTCGTCTTTATTTTTTATTGTCTGGTCGCCTTCGTTAGAAATTTCTACGTCTCCAATTCGAACCGTTTGAGCGGCAGACTCCCCCTCAAGGCCTGCTTCTTCTTCCGACCATCCTTGCGGAATACTTTCCATGACTGGACCCCCAGCTCTAGCCTCCACTCCATGCTCCACCGTATCCTCTTCTGAGCTCAGGGAACTTGAGTTTGCGGCTGACCCTCGACGGGATTTTTGGGAGCGCTCAACTCTTGCTGCAGCTGACACTGCCTTCATATGAGCTGTTTGTGTTTTAGTTTTAAGGCCCACAGCAGTGGCAACATGAGCCATTATGTTAGAAATTTTTAAGTGCTTCCCCATCCTATCAAGCTCCACTTATGCTTTGTTTTATTATTATTCTCCTTTTGCTTGGGCAAAAGGTACTTGCTCAGGTCTAGTCCTCAGCTGGTCCTCAGCTAACTGCTCATTACAAATATCACAAGGAAGGGGGCATCCCCAAAGTCTGAGCCAGCAGTAATGAAAAAAGATCCCCCCTCCCCCCCAAAAAAAGGAACAGGCCACAAGCGAATTTTCCTGTTGAGGGGGGTGGAACAGTCCCAATAACGTCAGATCATGCGGAATTGTCTGCAAACGATTCACCTTCCTCTCTATCAGCAACGCGTCGAGCTCTATGGCTCACTTTGTCTGCAATGCGGGACCCGCACTCAGCACCCAGAAACTGGCAAAGCCAGTTCCGGGGGGTGCACTAGCCCCAAAACACTCCAGGGGGATCCCACCAGAGACATGCTGCCGCCTACTGTTGGGGTTATAGCACCTGTACCTGTGTATCTTGATTATGGCTCAATGGCGGCTCCTGTCTGAGAGGATTCACCGCTGCTGCCTTGTCACACCTCCTGGCCAACGGACCTCGCTCCTTCACATTGACACTCTCCGGGGGGCCCCACCTTCTCCGTGCTCTCCGCAAACAATGCAGGGCATGGGGGGAACAGATGGCTCCACTTGTCGATGGCATAATCCTTTGGTGGGCAACTCCTTCGCTTCCATTCAGCGGTCTCTACCGGTAAGCGTATTTTCTTGATTTCGGTAAAGGGCAGTTCTCAATGCCCAGAAATGCTGAACGGCTCAATTTCGGTGGCCAAACCTTTCATCGGTGACTCTGCACAACGCGCCGGTGGCCCGGAAGCAGAAATACTGTGTCGTAGGACGAGGGGGGGTGGAGTGGTCCACTAGCGGCAGATCATGCAGGCTTGTCTGCCGTTTACACTTGATAATCTGTTGCCCCCATAACAATTGTTATTTGGATTTTCTAATCAATTATTTCCATTCAATGTTAGACAAATTTAGCAATAACTCTCTGAATTAAGTTAAGTAACTAAACTCTGTGGTTACAGGTGTTGTTGTGAAGTTTAGTTATTTGTTCTACGTCATGGAGTTGATTGTAAGAGGTTTAATAATTGACTAACAAAGATAATGTGAATGGTATCTAAGCTATTGTTTAGGCAGCCAGTTACTACTAGCATGTTGCATTACAGGATTGGATCAACTTTATTTGTAAATGTGATTAGTGCCTCTGAGATGGCATGAGCACCACATAAAGGAAGGCATCTAGATGTTAATGATTTCAAATGTGCTTCTCCACTTAATCTGTTGTCAAATGTGAAGCATAAGTAACTGAGGGGCATATTAGCAAGACCGGCGATAAAATTATCGCCGTTTTAGCGGCAGGAAACTGCCGCTAAAACGGCGATAATGGGCTTGCTAATATGCGTTATAGAATTCCAATAGAAGCCCAGGTTAGATGTCCTGCACATCTAACCTGGGCTTCTATTGGAATTCTATAACGCATATTAGCAAGCCCATTATCGCCGTTTTAGCGGCAGTTTCCTGCCGCTAAAACGGCGATAATTTTATCGCCGGTCTTGCTAATATGCCCCTGTATTTTTAACCCGGTGAACTTTAGATTTATTTATGTCACATGTAAAACTAACATTGTTTATTGGAGAACACCATGATTTTTATTTCTGAAACATTTAGGCGGTTCAAGTTGTTGTAGCTGTCCAGTTTAGTGACTTATCACTGAAGACCAATAGGTGTAGTTGAGGTCAGGCTCAAGATATAATATGGACCAGTTTTTGGTGAAAAAGTGTTGGTTAAATATAACATTTGTAGACAAAACAGAAGAGATGCGACAATACTGTTTTACTTAATGGCCCGTTAAATAACACTATCACTTTAACCACAAATTGCATGGACATTCAATAAATGATTGGATTTTCTTAAAACCATTGGAATAAAAGAGTATGATTACAAAACAACAAACTTGTTGACAATGTGAGTAACATGCGAACCTTGTAGCTGTGCATTGTGAGACACCGATCAGTGGAAGACCTGTGCTTCATAATCTATTAATAAAAGGCGGAGCAACTAGGGGCAAGATGTACAAAGAATAGGAATAGCGATTTCATCCGAATCGCTATTTGGAAATTACTATTCCTTTTGTATGAAACTTTTTGTTTCATACTTGCAATTCCTAGTGGGTCGCAAAGTGACCTACCTCATGAATATTAATACGGTAGGTCGCAGTTTGCGACCCATTAGAAATTGCAGCCATCACAGGGATGGTGGGACGCTGAGGTCAGTAGACCACCATGTCTGTGATTGCCTTTGAATAAAGTTTTTGTTTGATTAAATGCAACTGATTTTCCTTAAAGGAAAACGGGATGCATTTCAACAATAAAAAATGAAATGTTTTGTTTTTACTTTTGAAAAACAGGCAGTGATCTGTGGGACCACTGACCTGCTCTTAAAAAATGTTTTCCCAACACACACAAAGGGGAAGGGATCCCATGGGGACCCCCTTCCAATTTGCGAATGCATTACCACCAACTTTGAGTTGGTGGTAAAGTGGGAATGTTTTGCGATTGCATTTCGGTCACAAGACATTCGTACATATCAATGGGATTTGGTATTTGGAAGGGACACCCTAAACACGCTCCTTCCAAAAACTGAATTGCAAAACCCAAACTGCGATTCGTTAACAAGTTACCCAATCGCAATTTGGGCTTTGTACGTTCCAAAAAGCATTTTTCCGGTCGCAAACGGGCTGATTCTGCTATTCGGCCTGCTTGCGACTGGAAACATTCTTCAGACATATGGTCCTAGGTCTCATTAGCTAGAGAATGAACTAAGGTTGATCTATTTACATCCAACAGATGTACAACAAGAATTGTTCTATATTCTATGGACAAGAAATGCAAAACCTTCATAGGAGAGGCCACGTATGAGTGGGGTGTGGGTAAAATCTGCTAAGCTCCAGCAGACCCTAAGGTAGAAGTAGAGTACCTGCCTCAATATGGCTCAAGGCTAGCTTAGTCAGTGGTATGACTCAGGTAAACCTTGTAGTGTAACAGGGGCACATATTCTGCTCCAACTCATGTCTCACCATTGCCCAGGATGCTGGACCTATGACTCAAGCTCTTCAGTTATAGTGGGCTTTTCTATCAGTGAAAAAGAATGATTAGCCAGCCTTGTTCCCAGCTGATGAAATCAATCATCCAGCATAGTCTCATTCAGCACTCAAACGCCCATCTTTAATCTTCCCCTAGTGTGCAAAACACCTTCATCCTTCCCTGGATCTTCAGCAATGGACTTTGAATAATACACAATTGCCCATCGACCTGAAGCATGCTAATAGGTACAGAGAGCATTTAATAGCTCGGATTATTGGACCTGTTTAGTAATAACTTCTTTTGGACAGAGCTCCACCCTTCTTACCAGGCAGTGTGGAGGTACAGCCAAAGGTAAGTGTAAATATGCCTGTAAGAGCCCACCATGTTTCCTATCTTTGAGTATAGAGTATTAATTATTTGTTGTTTGCATCCTTCTGGTATAGTTATTTCTTGCTGGAATTTTTATATGCCAAGATGGTTGCTGAAGGGAGCAACTTACATCAGCTCCCCAGCAACCACAGGGTCCCTCTATCTGGAAATGAAGGGCTAAAGCAGGTTCCCAAATAAAGAGCACTTTTTGTACTCTTTCTGTACGGAGATTGACAAGGGCATTGTATACCAGGGTGAAACTTTAGCAAACGTTGACAGTCTAGTGCTCAGGTCAACCTGGGCAGAAGCTGAAAATGAGATTCTAAAACTGAATGAAGTGCCAGCAAACATTTCCCTTCAAATGGACCATTAAGTGTAAAGGACCTTGCTTCGGAGTTCTTGAAATTACGGTGAAATGTCAGGTTAATGTTTTTAGGGTGCTTAAACTCTCCCCTCGGTAAGCAGAGAGCAAGTGGACATAAGTCACACTACTTGTTAGCTTGTATGAGCAATGCAGGAAGTTTGAGTAACTTTGGGTGCACTAGCAAGAACTCGGGCATCTTCACAGCACTTCGTAAGATTTTTGCGGTCTTTGGAGGGTTTCGATGTAATTTCCACTAGCAGTAGATTTGCAGAAGATCACAACACCGATCCATGGAATTGGAAGAGCTCAGCATTGCGTAAGGATCTATGGGGCATATTAGCAAGGGCACTATCGCCGCTTTAGCGGCACTTTTTGCCGCTAAAGCGGCGATATTCTTATTGCCCTATCAGCAAACTGTCTCTAACAGCAGTTAGCGACAGTTTTCGGGCATTAGCGCCCGTGTTTTTACCGCTTTGCATGTCAGCGATATTTATCGCTAATGACATGCAAAGTGGGCGTTCCCGACGAACAAACCTGGGAAACACCCGCTAACAGGCCTATCGCCTATTAGCAAGGTGGCCATGGCCCCAGTTAGCGACGTGAAAAGTCGCGCTAACCGGGGTCATCGCCATTTATTTAACACCTGCAATTAGCAGGTGTTAGCCATATCTAACATGGGGGTGGATTATGCTGATACGACCACAGGGTCGTATCAGCAAGGTTATCGCCGTTTTCCATGAAACATCGCTGGAAAACCAGCGATGTTTCATGGAAAACACCGCTATGGCTGGAATAATTATCGCCATAGCGCTAAATGTCGATAATACAGTGTTAGCATGGCAAATTATTCCGACGATAGCCGGGGATAAAAAAGTGCTCGCTAAACACGCTTTGCGATGTTTAGCGCTATTTTTAGATAATATGCCCCTATATCTCCTGCAGGGAGTAAAAAAAGAAGATTCAGGCAATGCCAAAGTAAGGTTTTTGGGAAAAAAATTAGTTAGAGAAGAGTTAAAAGAAAGAGACAGATGTAAATAATTGTTCAGGGAAAGCAATAAATAATAATAGAACATAAATATTAGCATTTGGTAGGATTTTTGGGTGCATACGTTTCTGTTTTTTTCTTTCAAAAAAAGTTACAGAAAAATACCTCAGCTCCTTTCTGGAAAGTTTTGGGGTGATCTGTAAAGTGGGGGCTGAGAAGTATTGGAGGTCCCAAATCACGTTTCCTCAATGCAATATCCTATAGGAAGGTTAGACACAGCTACAGCCAAAATGGCAGATTTATACCAAATTTGGGAGAAACCTGGCTCTTAATCCACAAAACGTGCTTTTTGCGTTTTAGTGTAAATCTGTATGGTAGTTTTTAACCGCTTAACCGCGGCGCGAATTCCGCTGCGGTGCGGCGGTTTGATGGAGTGGGCGGGGCCGCGTCGGCCAACGGACGTGTGCAGCACTACCGAGGTAGTGCTCGCGACGGCAGTTGGCCGACGGACGCAGCGAAGGGGTTAAGAAATGAAGGTTCAAAATGTATAGATATCTAGCAACACAGTTCTACCGCGGAGTACTGTGGTCCTGCAAGCTCAAATCACATGATCTGATTGGCTAGCGCTAACATGAAGAGAAAGTTGCAGCATCCATTTTATGACGTGTGGTCTTGGTCCTCTGTCATCAAAACAAATAAAATTAAGCAATAAGGGGGCAGGTAGGGGTCAAATTAAAAAGATTTTTTTCCGCAATGCAGCAGCTCTGCTGTACTGCTGTGGTTTTCAGTGAGGCCTCCATGTAATTTGTAATTTGGGGTTAGTACTGCAGTACCCACAGCCCCTGTGTAATTTTGTAGCAGTACTCAGACAACGTGAAAAAAAAGGGGTAGGCCCATGCGCTGCATGACCATGGTGGTTAGCCAGCAAAGGGGTCTTTGCCGTTTGTTGGGTGTTGGGTGCGGGGCTTGGCCACAGGACAGATTCTGCAGCCACCCCCATGCTGCACATGACTAAAGGCCGTGGTTCGGGGGTGGCTTGGTGCAGGTCCTGGCTGCAGTTACTCGTGCCCCCTCATACAGAGGGTTGCCATCAATTATGTCATTTCAGAGTTCGCATTGAGCTTATCAGGGATGTCATAGAATATGTCATGAGGGATATTATATGTGAGCTAATAAACAGTGCATGGTGAGGGTGTGAGTTATAGTTACTACGGTTAACAATAACTGGTGCATTTCAGTGTTTTTTCAGCCTAAAATGTAACATTTTATCTGACCTTTTCACCTGACTATAACGTCACTTTACACTTTGTTTTTTTCAGTGAGTTTCTAGGATTAAAAAAAAATGTAAAGTAATAGTTTATTACCATACCTTACTAGGCCTACCCTTTGCCACACATTGCCGTCAGCCTGTGGCATGGCCCTGCACCTAACCTGTCGCGGACGGCCTCCAACCTGGAGTGCAGAGTATATATACACAAGTGTGAGAGGGAGAACGGGCATTCGGAGCTAGCTATCGTCAACTGCTTCTGTAAATCAAATGGTTGCTTGTCAGTTCTATATACCTAATGACAATATTCTTGTGATTAACATCTAATACATAGGCATATGTTGCCTACGGCTTTTCCCATTCTGAACCTAGCAATTTTGAATTTGCTGATTTCTTGAATTTGCCTAAACCAAAAACCTGATCTGCTGCTGACTTGGAAGCCCAGTTGAGAACACCAACCCGCTCTTCATCATTGCTGCCCCAGTGCCCTCTACTGCAACCATGGGACTAGCTCAAATTCAACTTCTCTGGAGCAGCCCCAACCTTATGGAGCTCTCTCCCAGCTGAAATGTGCTGCTAAGAGGATCAGCTAACTTTCAGCAAGAAACAAAAATACTTTCTTTTCAACTGCTACCCAAATTAATCCCTTTTACAAAATGAGATCTTTTGAAATGTATTTTCCACAACTGAAACATTACCATGAACTGTTCCCTTCCCCTCCTTCAAACTCCCCTCTGTAACCCTATCCAACCCATCCACATGGGTAGCCGCTTTGCATTTTTACATGCCATTTACAGTAAAAATGTAAAGCATTTACCATGAACACACAGGAACAACGGAACGCCAGTGACTGTTGTTCATACTACACCTAAAAAAAATGTTTATTACTATTTTAGAGCAAAATACATTGTCCTATCAAAAATTGAAGCTAAGACTCTTCAAGATGAAATGACTGATTAACATTTTGCTTAAGAATTTGAAGACATTTTGCATATTTATTTGAAAGCCAAGTACATGAATTTTGCTCACCCCTAAACAGAAACATTTGCAAATGATCACAAAACATGTTGCCTTGGAAGAGCATATTCCACATTGCAACGTGTTGTTTGTTCTACCGAGCACAGCAATTCTGTAAGTGCAGCGGATTTTGAAAAAAATTATCAAATTCAACTAAAGAATAAACCAGCAAAGGTGACACCTTACTCGCACAATTCAATAGAGACCAATGTATTCACCATGCTTGTTGGACTTGGCCCTCTCTGAAGAGTCACCTCTAAAACATTTGCCTCCTCCCCTTCTGTTTCGCTGAATTAGTTTTTGTTGGCCTAAGGACTCTGTGCATTTTACCATTGCTAACCAGTACTAAAGTGTTTGTGCTCACTTCCTAAAATATGATAAAGCTGGCTTACACCTGATTAGCATATTTAATTCACTTATAATTCCCTAGTAACTACTAGTGGGCTTGCAGCACTTATTGTGCCACTGACTTACGTAGTCCTTCTAAACATATCATAAGCCTGCTATAACAGCCTGTGGGCAGTTCTAAGCAGCCAATTCAACTTGCCAAAATAAACTTTTTGCCAGATTTAAAATTCCCTTGCTGATATATATAAATGTCACCCATAGTGCAGTCCCTAAATAGCCCATAGAGCATGGTGCATTGTATTTAATAAGTTGGACAAGTACTTTTAAGTTTTACATGTCCTGGTCGTGAAAAAATCACAAATTCGTTTTCACTACTGTTGGGCCTACCTCTCTCATTGGGTTACCTTATTACATTTAGTAGGTGATAACCTTTGTTTAGAAGCAGGTAGAAATGTCATGTTTGTGTCTAAGGAATTTTAATTTAAAGTATTCTCTAATGGTAAAGTCAGATTTTAAGTCACAGTTCTAAAAATGCCACTTTTAGAAAGTTTCCATTTTCTTGGCCTAACCATTTGATGCATGCCGCCTGTTTCCTGGGTCAGTTGACTAGCTGTAGTTGGCCTTTTTGTATTCCTCCAACACAGTCACACAATAGAGGGACTGAATGTTGTCAGGATGGGCCATCTTAGAAGGATGGGAGCAGATCTGTGCACAGCCCCACTTGCACTTCAAAGACACTGCCTCAGCACACACACAAAGAACTTCACACAAGCCTTTTGTGACTCCAGACATCCTGGAACCAGTGTAGAGAGGTAGGGAATTCCATACACTTCCGTTCCGGGAAAACTCCAGAAGTTTTGTTGACTTCAAATATGGCACCAGGTATAAATCTAGGACCCTCAGACCCACTCTTCAGTTCACTTCTGGACCTGCGGAAGAATTTCAGAGGACTGCCCGGCTGTCCATGGCCTGGTGTGTACTTCAGAGGATGGCCCTGCTGCACCAAGAGGAATTCCCTGCTGCCTGAAACCTACCCTGTGCTCTCAGAGGCCTGCCCTTCTGCTTGAGCTCTGCTTTTCTGCTTTGATCCAGGACTACCAGAGTGACTA
>CAWUFW010028239.1:0-22762 GCA_963921515.1 Calotriton arnoldi | reverse complement strand
TCCTAACACAAGATCCCACAAAGCACCACCACCCTGGGTTATGTTGTGTGAAGCACAGGGACAGTCTTGGGACTCTTAGCCAAACAACTGCCAGGACAACACTCCCAGCCATCCTGTCAGCACAGCCAGCCAACCCCACAGGGAAGCAGAGTCAAAAGGAAGGAAGCATGGGCATGCTGGGAAGGGGGTGGAGGCAATAGCATGATGGGAGTCGTAGTCACAGACATTGCTCAGCCTCACAACTGGCCCATCAACACACCCTGAACCATGCTCACATCACAGGGAGTGGAGAAGGACTCACAAGATGGCTGACACTGGCTACTGCTGTGGGGAGCACAAGGCCCTGCTGGCAACTGTGCACCAACAAACAGCAGGACACCACTGACTGACATCCTGAGAGACAACTTACACTCCCTGCAATGCAAGCACGTTCCATGGTGGGATAACTGACTGGGTGGGTGGGTGGGTGGGAAGGAGGTCTGTCTGTCAACCAAACACAATCAATGCAGACCATGTTCACACCCCAGAGAATACATAGAAATGCCCAAATAATGCAGGACAATGTGCCACACCAATATCAACCCCTGATTGTGACGACTTAGGACAATACAATGTACAGGCCCGCACCCCGAGGCACGGTCACAACTGTCAGGTGTGTCAACCACTGATGCCTGCAGAAACATGAAATACATTGTTTGTGTCTCCCAAAAACAGGTGATGATAGGGACACAGCAGCAGACGCTGAGGAGTCCCAGTCCCAGGCTCAAGAGGATGCTGAGCTCACTGGCGTCGTACAGCCTCTGTCCTCCTCTGACGATGAAGAACAACCTGGCACATCCGGTGCAAGTCAACATGCTGCACCAGCAGGACCACCAGCTGCAGCACCAGCAGGTCCACCAGCTGCACCCCTGCACCCACCCCTCCAACGACTGTCACCACGAATACCATCCCTGCCGACATGGACAGAATAAGGAACAACACCAGCGCAGTGACCCTGGACCAACCTGGGGCCATGGACACCACCACCACCACCACCCCCAAGGTGGACCAGGGTTATCTGTGCGTGCAACTGCACACACTGCACATGTCAGCAGGGGTGGTGGGAGGGGTGGGAGACAGAGGTCGCTGCTTGCAGACGTTGCTGGTGTGCATGAAGACCCACAACTGGTACGCATAGCTGATGCGTACCAGGCCAGCACCGGAGACCTCAGCCAGGTAGTGGGGCTCCTCAGAGACATCAAACAGCAGCAGGCTGCCCATCATGCCCGCTTGGACTCCCACATGTCCCACGTGGAGTCACACATGTCACGTGTGGACTCCCACATGTCCCGCGTGGAGTCCAAGTGGGATGTACTACATGAGATGACGGCGGTGCACAGGGACATTTTACAATGCCTCCGCCAGATGAACAGCAACCAGTCCACACCTCCCTGTGTGCCAACAACATCTGGTACCGAACAAACTGCAACTGCCACAGGGAGGGAGGAGGACACTGGCGGAGAGTCCCCTGCACCGCAGCAGCCTGCACTTGAGGGCCCCCCCAAGAAGAGGGGTCGTCCGAGGAGGGGAAAGTGAGAGGCTGATGGCCAAGCGCAACTCCCAGGAAGCCTGAACCTGTTCTGGATTTTCGGCTGTGTGCACAGACTGTTCACCCTGTTGATGGCAACACTACTCCCACACATTGCATGGGGAGTACAAGTTGGAACAATGTGTCAGACAACTGTGGCCCCGATACTGGGGATCCTGTCTACCTGGACTTTCAATTCACCTAGGAACTTGGGATTGCAAGATTCATGTACAGCACAATCCATCCTATGCACTATTAACACAGATGTATCACAATAAACACACTAATACACCATACTTGCCTCTGTCGTGATTCCAACGTGGGTGCTGTTATGGGGATGATGAACTGCAAAATTACACTGTGTATGCGAACTGCAACAGCAAGGACAACACAGGCATGTGAGTACAGGCAACGTGACACATATGAGGGAGACACACCACCAGGGCTACACAACACATACACACCTAGGCCATCTGACTCATTGCCTACACTGATGTTGCCAGGGAAGACGGTGCAATGCACAGACACCACACCCATTCCCAGTTGTAGTCAAGTAGCCCACAGGTGCAGTAAGCAAATGGCAGTCAAATGTGTGACCACAGACCACGCACATCACTAGGTGAAGCACAGGTTTATTACACAGTAGCAACATGCCGTAACCACTACAGATGCAAGGTAACCCCACCTGGTAGCGGGCACACAGTCAACAACTGTAGACGGAAGGAAGTCCATGGGTGTGGCGCACATCACCTGTAGGGACACAACAGCTACCAGCCTGGATGTGCAATCACGTCGTCGGTGGACACAGTTGACCAAACGAATCTGAAAGTACCCTGTGAAGGACAGAAATGACACACAGTCAAAAGCAATGCAGTACAGGACAGATCAGCAAAACTCATGCACAATACATGTTACAAGATACCCACCCAGAACCAAGTTAGCATGTCAACACTGTTGGGGAGTACAGCCCACCTGTCACCACACATCGCAACACACATCCTGTCAAGTAGCCCATGGACACACTCCAACAGCACCAGAGCACCACCCACACATCATGCCAACTCACATCATTCACATGACACCTCAGGATACTCACATTCAGCTAAAGAAGTTGGTGATGAGCTGTGTGCGGACATCACCATCACCATCATCATCATCGTCACTGGCATCGTGGTCCAGGCCAGGATCCTCCACAGGTGGCGGATGTTGGTCATCGTCATCCTGGATGAGAGGCAACTCCTTCCGCACTGCCAGGTTGTGGAGCATGCAGCAGACGATGATAATCTTGCACACTTTCGCAGGGGCATATGGGAGGGACCCTCCGGTCTTGTCCAAGCAGCGGAAGCGGCTCTTCAGGAGACCAAAGGTCCGCTCAATCACTCTCCTGGTCCGACCATGTGCCTCATTGTAGCGCATCTGGGCAGGTGTCACAGGGTTCCTGAGGGGTGTCAGCAACCACGGCATGTTGGGGTATCCCGAGTCACCTACGGACAGACAAGTGCACATCAGCTGACTTGGAAAAGTGGGCGGAATACTACAGATCAGATCACACACAATGGCACAAAGTCAGTACACACCGACAAGCCAGGCACGCTGGTTCTGCATCTGTGCCATCAACCTGGGGATGCGACTACTCCTCATCACAAAGGCATCGTGTGCTGAACCTGGGAAACGGGCACACACGTGTGTGATGGTCATGTCTGCAAGACACACCACCAGTGCATTGACCGAGTGGTAGTGCTTGCGGTTCCTGTAGGCCTGCTCCTGGGCCTGTGGTGGTACCAAAGCCACATGTGTCCCATCAATGGAGCCAATTACATGCGGCATCCTCCCCAGGGCATAAAAGTCACTCTTCACGTCAGTGAGTCGTCGCAGTCTAGGGAAATATATGTACCGGTTCAGGAAGAGCAACATTGCCGCCAAGAAATCGCGGAGCACACGGCTGAACATGGTCTGTGACATCCCACCAGCAGACGCCACAGTATGTTGGAAGGTACCGGTGGCAAAGAAGTGTAGGGCTGCCATCACCTTCACCTTGGGGGTCAGCGCTGTAGGATACGGCCGGCCAGGCTGCAAATGTGGGGACAACTGCACTGCCAAATCCTCAATCAGCTGCCTGGTGAAGCGGTACCGTCGGATGCTGTTCCGCTCCACCATCGTTGCCAGGTCTGGGAATGGCCGATGGACAGCAGGAGCCCTGCAGTGCAGAGGAGAAGTAAGCAAGACCGTCAGTCACCCCACATATGCGGCATTGAACACACTCAAGATCCCAACATACATCATCATGAGGCACAACTACATGAAGTGTGCAGTACCGAACGACATGTATGGTACATACATGGCCAACATCTGTCAACACGGTCCTACAGGTGGCATCAATTTGTCCCAGGTTGGCCCATTGGATATCATGATGCTGTGTCACAGTCACCCCCCCAGTGACATGTGAGGACAGATGTGCCCCAGGCACCACAGCTCAACGACAGGCACATTCCCAGGGACCCTGTAATGCCACATGGACACTGGCATCACCTGGAGTATCATGTGTACACCACAGCAAAACAAACATGACCCCCACAGGTAGTGGCTACACTTGCCATGGCAGGAGAGCCATGGACGTCTGTGACACACACGCACAACATCAGAGTCCATGCACACACAACGTGGATGTGGAGACTGTCTCCCATTGTGCACATGAAATCAGAGACATTGTAAACACTACATGCACAAAGACTGTGGAGGGCCATCACTATTGTGCCACTGGGACACCCTGGCTCAAACATACCGTCCCACATGGGACTCACGGGGTATGTGACATGACATACACAAACACCACTGTGAAATGTGACCATGACACATGCACAGATATGAACAGTTGCACATCACAGTGGTCACGTACACGTAACACCCAGGATCCTGTCCCCATGAACACGTGCACAGCCTGGGGGTGGCTGCCCACAGGTGACACCCACAGGACAACATGTACACCAACATACACACAATAGGAAATGCAGCCTTACATGCCTTATGATAAGGTTTGGACAGGCTGTCGTGATGTAGGTGTGCCCCTCACTCCCTGGGAGCTATCTGTGGCTGGCATATGTCCATCTGAGACAGGCATGCTGACCTATGCCAGCTCACATATACAGTGATGCTTGAACAGCAATGGACCGATCGGGCCTCCGGCCGGCCCATTGCTTTCAATGTGTGCGGGCACGCGTTTGTACCCCTGTGCGCAGTGGAACAGCAATGGACCGATCGGTGCCCCCGGCCGGCCCATTGCTTTCAATGTGTGCGGGCACGCGTTGTACCTCTGTGCGTTGAACAGCAATGGACCGATCGGTGCCCCCGGCCGGCCCATTGCTTTCAATGTGTGCGGGTACGCGTTGTACCCCTGTGCGCTGTTGAACAGCAATGGACCGACCGGTGCCTCCGGCCGGCCCATTGCTTTCAATGTGTGCGGGTACGCGTTGTACCCCTGTGCGCGTGAACAGCAATGGACCGATCGGTGTCCCCTGGCCGGCCCATTGCTTTCAATGTGTGCGGGTACGCGTTGTACCCCTGTGCGCTGTTGAACAGCAATGGACCGATCGGTGCCCCCGGCCGGCCCATTGCTTTCAATGTGTGCGGGTACGCGTTGTACCCCTGTGCGCGTTGTACCTCAATGGACCGATCGGTGCGCACCCATTGACAATGGGCTTGCCTGGCAACGGACGCGTTTTCGAATTTCGAACGAGTCGGTTGCTGGAAAATCAGTTGGTCACCCACAACAATGTTGCAAAATCATGTATGTCATGAAGTTGAAGTTTTGAAGGATGCTGTGGGCGTGTTTTGGTGCTGCTATTCCATGGATTGGCCAGATTCAGAAGATGCAAACGACTTGGACCTATCACTTTGGACACAAGGGACAGTATCTGCCTCTCCAGCACATATATATTGCTGCCTGTTCCCCTGAGAGCCCACTTGCCTGCACTACATGCTCCAGGACGACATCTGCCACTGCACTGCTGCTGTCTCTGCCCCTCTGGACCCTGCAATGGCACGTACTGTGGAGAGAGCCCCAGCCTTCAGCCTTGAGGAGAACCAGGCCCTGCTGGACAGCCTACTTCCACAGTACAGCAAGCTGTATGGGACACCAGGGGAGCAGGTGAGTGTTCTGTGCACTGCCTTTCTGAATGTGCATTTTGTCTGACTAGCAAGGCTGAGAGTCAGCACACCACTGGCTAGCAGGCTCACTGAGTAGTTGTCACCCCCCATAGTGTGTAGTGACTTGCACTGGACAGGTATGGTGCAGTGACAGTGCTTCTGAACAGGGTTTTACTCCCCATGCAATGATACCATGTAGTGACTTCTGGAAAACTGTCCATGGGCAGCCGTGCACTGCCTGGGTACACCATGTGCCCCTGTGATTGCGACATGTATATGCAACTGTGTCATGCACGGATATGTTGCATGTGTAGTAATGGCCTTATCACTTTGTCATCCTGACAGGCTTCTGCCCATCGGAAGCAGGAGATATGGAAGGACATCGTCCGGGCTGTCCGGTCCGTGGGGGTCTACAAGCGCCGGATCCGCAACTGCCAAAAGAGGTGGCAGGACCTTCGGGGCTGGACCCGGAGGATTGCACGGGTCCAGCTGAAGCTGTCGCCTCCTCGCAGGAGGGGCGGAACACGGACCCTGACCCCCACATGCTCAGGATCCTGGCGGTGGTCTTTCCAGACCTGGATGGGCAGCTGAAGGCCAGAGAGCAGCAAGGAGGGGGTGAGTCAAAGACTGCACTGTGTACTCTGTCTAACATGCTATGTGCCCTCCTCGGGCCTGGTGAAACTGCCACAGTACAGCAGTCATGTTGTCCAGGAGCCATGTCCCTCTATTGTGCACTGCCCACTCCTCATCTGATACCCAGGTGTGGCCCTTACATGCAGGGAATTCTGTCACTTAGGACTGTGTCCTTGCAGTTTGCTTGACTCAAGGTGGGAGACAGCATCTGTTTCCTGACTCTGTGGTGGGCATCATGGGTGGGTCCATTGCTTACACAATGCCTGTATTCCGACATGTATTCAGCGTGTTACTTTGATCTGTGGTCCAATTACTGAGCTGATCCACCACATGTGGCTGGGGTACCTGGCACACACCCATGCTGCGGGTGGGAACAATGTTTGGGCCCCAGGAGTATGTATATGACGTGTGTCACACATACTTAGCCAGCTGCCTACAGTCCAGGGCTCATCCCTCATTCATGTGGGGCTGGACAGTCATGCCTACTCCAGGCCATACAATACACTCTGTACTCCCACTCCCGTGTATCAGCGGACACATTGTGCACAGTGATTTGACCCCTCAGGTGTCTGCCTCTGTGTCAGTGTGCTGTGGATTAGTCGCCAGGACTGCTGTGGAGTTTCTTGGTAGGGGCTCAGCATGCCACTGGAGATGTGACCATAGGAGACGATACTTGTGTGACACATAGGTGTCTGATCAGCTGCCCATGCAGACTGGGGCATGTAAATGTGAAGTTCAGGCAGCTGTTCCCCATGCACAGCAGAGTGTGAGGGGCTGAGGTTCAGAGGGTAGTGTCACAGGTCTCCCATATGTCCAATAGGTATGACCTGGACAGATGAGGGTTAAGAGGATGTGTTGTGGGGGGATGTACATGTGCACTTGTGCAGCTCCAGGACTTGCATTCCCCATGACCTACTATTGTGACACAGTGCAGAGTGTTGTTGTCTGGCTGCAAAGTCATACATCACTGAGCCAGTGATGTATGACTTTGCAGTCATGCCTCCGCCATGGCATGTGTCTACTGATTGGTGAGCCTGCAGGGGAGTGACATGTGCTACATGCACACCATAGTGGCGCTGGCTATCAGGACATGGGTGCATCATGGTGTCTGTCGCTGGTATGCATCACATGCATTTCCTATTTGACTCTGGGCATCCCTTACATCCGGAAACCTGTACTGACTCAGTGGCAAGAGCTGTGATGTGTCCACACCGTGTCCTCTGCACTGTCCAACTACTGTGTACTTGGTGCATGTGTCAACACTGGGGTGTTGCAATCCAACAGACACCAGACAGATGGGTGCAAGGCCATGTGGGATGTGAGTGCCATGCTTGGCATCAGACTGACAATTGACTTCTCCTGTTCAATTAGTGCACTTTTAGCAATGTACAACTAATGATGCCAGGGCTTGCTCTGTGATGTGCTGTGCTCACAGTGGTGTGTGCGTTATGTGCAGGTGACTGATGTCTGTCTGTTTCCCCATTGTTTGCAGATACATCCACGGCCACGGAAGGGGACAGCTCCACGGACCAGGAGGAGCCGGAGAGCCAGACTGGGTCAGCAGCCGAGGAGTGGTCGGAGGGACCCAGTGGCACGGAGGGCGAGGGGAGCCACACCGAGGAGTCCTCAGCAGCATCCACCTCAGCTGAGGACCAGAGCAACTCGGAGGATGACTCCCTTGTGGAGGCGGGTGTCAGCAGCCACCACACCCCAGCTAGTGTTGCTGTCCCCGCCACCACCAGCACCACCACCGCCCTCCCATCGGCTCCCATTCCCCAGGTCCGTGGAGGCTCCCATGTCCGGGAGCGTGTCTCCTTTGGGCCAGGCACCGCACCCCCTGCCCCTGTGTCCCCTGCTGCCCTGAGTGAGGAGTCTGTGTACCTCCTTCGCCAGCTCCATGTAGGGCAGACAGCCATGCTGAGTGTCCTCCATGCGCACACCGCGCTGTTGACTCAGCTGGTGTCGTTCATGGAGGGCATCTCATCGGGCATGTCTGACCTACAGAGGGGCAATAGGTCCATGGACTCCTCCCTGACGGCAGCAGTGTCCCTCCTCAAACGGTCCCTCACCCCTCCTGCCTCTGCTCCATCCACACTCCCCAGCACCTTACCCATCCCAGGCACACACACACCGGCACAGGCACACACCAGCACACACACATCCAGCACACTGACACACACGCCAATGACAAAACGCACACGCACGCACATTCAGGGGACTGAAGCCAGACTCACAGGGGATGGGGCCCTGGAACACACACACGCATCCACATGCACTGCGCAGTCCTCAGTTCCCTCTCCCTCCAAAGCACCCTCCCTTGCCTCACCTGCAACCCCAAAGTCACAGCAGCTCTTCCTCTGTGACCTCGGCCTCTTCCCCACCGATGAAGCTGCTCCAGCATCCCGGGGGAAGAGGAAGCCCACCCACACGGAGCAGAGTGCCCCTCGCCCCCGGACACCCTCCCCCAGGCGCAGACGGACTGAGGCCCCCACCCGCAAGTCCCCCGGAGTGGTAAGAGCAAGACCCCGCCACCGCCCTGTAGCTCAGGCACAAGGTCTCCGTCCTCCATCCCTCAGGCCCCCACTGCACAGGTGCCCCCACCACACCCTGCCCCAGGTTCCCCCACCCACAGATATACCATCCCCAAGAGGATCCGGCCTTCTCCCCCTGCCACTTGCTCTCCCAGCACCACACCCCCGCTGCGCTTGTCTGTGCCACTGATGTGGTGAGGGTGTCCTCCCCTCTGTCCAACCCACCTTGCCTGTTCCCCATTCTCCTCCCCTGGAGGTAGGCACTGCAGTGGAGTCCACTACCGCCCTGTCTGACTTGGGCACTGCAGTGGCGGACCTGTCCACCCCATCTGCAGGGTCCACTGCAGTTGTGCCGGCACCCACGACATCTGAGTCATGCCCCCAGTTGTGCCGGCACACACCATGTCAGACACCTCCACTGCAGTTGTCAGTGGCTCTCCAGCACCCACCACCCCTTCCCTGACTCCCCCTGGTGAGCCCTGATCCTGTCCCTGCGTGTGCCTGGCCTGCCCCCCGGTTGCCCCTCCTAGTGGATTGTCCCTGGTATTGTGCAGGCATGCGTAGGGTGACATCTGCCAGTGTCACCCTGTTTGAACTTTGACAATGGACTGGCCATTGGCCTTTGCTCTAATTTCTTCTGGACGTCGTTATCAAACAACACATATGCTGAATAAAGCAACTTTCTTTTCTCTAGTGCTCATGCTTCAGATGTACATGTTGTTGGTGCAGCTAACCATGCCCTTGCTGCAGTGATGGTGATATCTGGTCTCATGATTATGAAGGGTTACTGTGCAGGAACCCATGTGGTCCAGGGGGAATGTGTCCTATCATGTGGTGTATCCATGTCATCAATAGCAGCATCTGAGGGTGTCATGTGTTCAGTATTTGGCAATGGGTTTCCTACTTACATTGGCAATTTCATATCTGTGGCTTCCACCCCTGCACATCTGTTGTGCCTGCCATCGTTGCATTTGTCTACTTCCTGACCGTGTTGCCATCTCCAGTGGACATGCAGGTTTGGGCATCAATGGGGAGGGACTCATCCGTGTAGTCAGTGCAACATTGCTATACAAGTGTGTTGGATCTGTGCTGATGATTCCGTTGGCACATCCATGACCAGGCTGATGTGATGGGAGCCCTCATTTGGTGCTAATTGTTGATTGTGTGACCAAGTGCTCAGCTGACATGATGGGGCCCTACTGAGGCAACATATGGCACAGCTTTCCTCACACAGGAGTGGAGTCCCCTCATGGCAGTGTGTACACGTGTGACATTGCCTGCGCCCAAGGTGTGTGTTGTATGTGCATGTCTGTGTGTTCACTTCCATTCATCTGCGCATGCTGTGATCCCTAGTGTTGTACCTGTTTGTGATGCTTGCTGACTTGAGCTATGTTCCCCAAAGCCTTCTCCCTGTGTTCTCTGTGATGTGGGTGCATGGCACATTACTGGTCATCAGGGTGTCACCCATAGGTGTGTTTGCTGTCAGGGCAGAGTTTGTGTGCAGACGCAGATGGGTCACAGTCAGGTTTTCCCTTGGCACTTGTTGTTTGCCCCTGTCATGTGATTTCCAGTTTGTGTTATCTTTCAGTGATTGTGACACGTTGTGTGTGTGACTGCTGGCACTCCTTAGGGTCCAGGCTGCAATGTTGGTTGTTGTCTATGTGTGTTCTTTGTGGGTGACCTTGGCTTCTTCATTGGTGTGTGACTGTGGCTGGGATCCCATTGGTCGGTGTGGTATTGCCGTCATGTCCATGTACAGCGTAGTGTGCAGTGTGTCAGACATTCCGGAGTCTTGTTGAGTGTCCATGTGTGAAGTGTTTCTACACCTTGGTTCCCACCCACCACCCTGGAATAGTCATGGGTGCATGTGCAATGTCACCAGTGCATGTGTACTTCACTGCTGCACATTGTTGGAGGTCGAGGGGTGTGGTCTTGAGTGTGTGCAGATGAGAGTTGTTGCCCGGCTAGGCCCCTGCCTCAATGTTGGCCTTGGCTTACTGGCCATGCTGATTGATTTGTGCTTGTGTAGGTGTGATGGTAGTTTGTTGCTCAGGACACCTGACTGTGGTTCACAGTGTGAACGACATTTAGCTTTGTCATCACAGTGGTATTTTTATTCAGCCCAGGGTCACCACATTGTGGGGGCCCTGGGGGTGGTGCTGTGGTGTGTCTGTGACTTGCTGTGTCAGTTGTTGTTCCTACGTGCCTGTGTGACATGTGTGTTTTGTGCTCCCTCTCACCTGTCAATGCCTGCTTGCCCACATAGGGGATTTGGATCCATGAGTTACCTTAGTGTGGCAGTGTATGCACATCTGTATGATTGGTATTCAGCTCTCCTCATGTGTTGTGTTGTTGCCTGGGGACACTGGCACCCCCACCCCTCACCTGCTGTGTATGATGACAGTGTTGGTCTGCCTGTTTGTGTTTGTGCATCTGCACCACTGCATTGGCATATCTTGGGTGTGCCATTGGCTGTATGTTGTTTGGTGTGTTTCCCCTGCTGTCCCTGGGACTCCTAGGTCATCGGTCAGCACAGTGATCATGGTTTGTGTGTCCCATTGCTGCCATGGTATGGTATCTGTTCACCTCACATCTGCTGCCTCCACAGGGTATCTGCATTTGTGTGCCCATTGGTGCAAATATGTGGTTCTGCATTCTGATGGTCACTTCTGTCATTGTGTCATTGATGACTGTTGACGGTCTCAGCCCCCATGGGTGTTGTTTGTCTGCACATGGCCAAAGGAATGTTTCATTTGCACTGCAGTATTTGGCTCCCCCAATTTATGTTGCAATGGGACACATACACTACTTTGCCACAGATGAGTTTTTGGTTCTGTGACCAGGAATGATCCATGCAGTTTGGCAGTTGCAGCTCTTTCTTTGTCAACAATTACCTTTTGGTCACTGTGATGATGAGGGTGTAGACCCCATTGCCACAATGGTCAAAATGTGCTTCAGCTATGGACCCCACACTTGCCTTTTGGTCACTGTGATGATGGGGGTTTAGACCCCATTGCCACAATGGTCAAAATGTGCTTCAGCTATGGACCCCACACTTGCCTTTTGGTCACTGTGATGATGGGGGTTTAGACCCCATTGCCACAATGGTCAAAATGTGCTTCAGCTATGGACCCCACACTTGCCTTTTGGTCACTGTGATGATGGGGGTTTAGACCCCATTGCCACAATGGTCAAAATGTGCTTCAGCTATGGACCCCACACTTGCCTTTTGGTCACTGTGATGATGGGGGTTTAGACCCCATTGCCACAATGGTCAAAATGTGCTTCAGCTATGGACCCCACACTTACCTTTTGGTCACTGTGATGATGGGGGTTTAGGCCCCATTGCCACAATGGTCATGGGCTGCTTGCATTGTGGGTGCCACACACATATATGTGTGGCACATGTGCTAGGGGTCACATTGTATGTTCAAAGTCATGTTCGGTGTTGTAGGCATTTGACACAGCCTGCTCACACGCTTGTCATGGTGTTGGGGGATGTCTTAATCTTGCATTCCCTAGGTTGTGGTGTGCTTGTTGTGTCATGCATTGTCCATCCTAAGAGTGGGGGTGGTAGTAGTGGTAGGCATCCAGCCCCCCCTGGTTGAGGGTGGTAGTAGTGGTAGGCATCCTGCCCCCTGGCTAAGGGTGGTAGTAGTGGTAGGCATCCTGCCCCCCTGGGTGAGGGTGGTAGTAGTGGTAGGCATCCTGCCCCCTGGCTAAGGGTGGTAGTTGTGGTGGGCATCCTGCCCCCTGGCTAAGGGTGGTAGTAGTGGTAGGAATCCTGCCCCCTGGCTAAGGGTGGTAGTAGTGGTAGGCATCCTGCCCCCTGGCTAAGGGTGGTAGTAGTGGTAGGCATCCAGCCCCCCTGGGTGAGGGTGGTAGTAGTGGTAGGCATCCTGCCCCCTGGCTAAGGGTGGTAGTAGTGGTAGGCATCCTGCCCCCTGGCTAAAGGTGGTAGTAGTGGTAGGCATCCTGCCCCCTGGCTAAGGGTGGTAGTAGTGGTAGGCATCCTGCCCCCTGGCTAAGGGTGGTAGTAGTGGTAGGCATCCAGCCCCCCTGGGTGAGGGTGGTAGTAGTGGTAGGCATCCTGCCCCCTGGCTAAGGGTGGTAGTAGTGGTAGGCATCCTGCCCCCTGGCTAAGGGTGGTAGTAGTGGTAGGCATCCTGCCCCCTGGGTGAGGGTGGTAGTAGTGGTAGGCATCCTGCCCCCTGGCTAAGGGTGGTAGTTGTGGTGGGCATCCTGCCCCCTGGCTAAGGGTGGTAGTAGTGGTAGGCATCCTGCCCCCTGGCTAAGGGTGGTAGTAGTGGTAGGCATCCTGCCCCCTGGCTAAGGGTGGTAGTAGTGGTAGGCATCCTGCCCCCCTGGGTGAGGGTGGTAGTAGTGGTAGGCATCCTGCCCCCTGGCTAAGGGTGGTAGTAGTGGTAGGCATCCTGCCCCCTGGGTGAGGGTGGTAGTAGTGGTAGGCATCCTGCCCCCTGGCTAAGGGTGGTAGTAGTGGTAGGCATCCTGCCCCCCTGGGTGAGGGTGGTAGTAGTGGTAGGGCATCCTGCCCCCCTGGGTGAGGGTGGTAGTAGTGGTGGGCATCCTGCCCCCTGGCTAAGGGTGGTAGTAGTGGTAGGCATCCTGCCCCCCTGGCTAAGGGTGGTAGTAGTGGTAGGCATCCTGCCCCCTGGCTAAGGGTGGTAGTAGTGGTAGGCATCCTGCCCCCCTGGGTGAGGGTGGTAGTAGTGGTAGGCATCCTGCCCCCCTGGGTGAGGGTGGTAGTAGTGGTGGGCATCCTGCCCCCTGGCTAAGGGTGGTAGTAGTGGTAGGCATCCTGCCCCCTGGCTAAGGGTGGTAGTAGTGGTAGGGCATCCTGCCCCCTGGCTAAGGGTGGTAGTAGTGGTAGGCATCCTGCCCCCTGGGTGAGGGTGGTAGTAGTGGTAGGCATCCTGCCCCCTGGCTAAGGGTGGTAGTAGTGGTAGGCATCCTGCCCCCTGGCTAAGGGTGGTAGTAGTGGTAGGCATCCTGCCCCCTGGCTAAGGGTGGTAGTAGTGGTAGGCATCCTGCCCCCCTGGGTGAGGGTGGTAGTAGTGGTAGGCATCCTGCCCCCTGGCTAAGGGTGGTAGTAGTGGTAGGCATCCTGCCCCCTGGGTGAGGGTGGTAGTAGTGGTAGGCATCCTGCCCCCTGGCTAAGGGTGGTAGTAGTGGTAGGCATCCTGCCCCCCTGGGTGAGGGTGGTAGTAGTGGTAGGCATCCTGCCCCCTGGCTAAGGGTGGTAGTAGTGGTAGGCATCCTGCCCCCTGGGTGAGGGTGGTAGTAGTGGTAGGCATCCTGCCCCCTGGCTAAGGGTGGTAGTAGTGGTAGGCATCCTGCCCCCTGGGTGAGGGTGGTAGTAGTGGTAGGCATCCTGCCCCCTGGCTAAGGGTGGTAGTAGTGGTAGGCATCCTGCCCCCCTGGGTGAGGGTGGTAGTAGTGGTAGGCATCCTGCCCCCTGGCTAAGGGTGGTAGTAGTGGCAGGCATCCTGCCCCCTGGGTGAGGGTGGTAGTAGTGGTAGGCATCCTGCCCCCTGGCTAAGGGTGGTAGTAGTGGTAGGCATCCTGCCCCCTGGGTGAGGGTGGTAGTAGTGGTAGGCATCCTGCCCCCTGGGTGAGGGTGGTAGTAGTGGTGGGCATCCTGCCCCCTGGCTAAGGGTGGTAGTAGTGGTAGGCATCCTGCCCCCTGGCTAAGGGTGGTAGTAGTGGTAGGCATCCTGCCCCCTGGCTAAGGGTGGTAGTAGTGGTAGGCATCCTGCCCCCTGGGTGAGGGTGGTAGTAGTGGTAGGCATCCTGCCCCCTGGCTAAGGGTGGTAGTAGTGGTAGGCATCCTGCCCCCCTGGGTGAGGGTGGTAGTAGTGGTAGGCATCCTGCCCCCCTGGGTGAGGGTGGTAGTAGTGGTGGGCATCCTGCCCCCTGGCTAAGGGTGGTAGTAGTGGTAGGCATCCTGCCCCCTGGCTAAGGGTGGTAGTAGTGGTAGGCATCCTGCCCCCCTGGCTAAGGGTGGTAGTAGTGGTAGGCATCCTGCCCCCCTGGCTGAGGGTGGTAGTAGTGGTAGGCATCCTGCCCCCTGGCTAAGGGTGGTAGTAGTGGTAGGCATCCTGCCCCCTGGCTAAGGGTGGTAGTAGTGGTAGGCATCCTGCCCCCCTGGGTGAGGGTGGTAGTAGTGGTGGGCATCCTGCCCCCTGGCTAAGGGTGGTAGTAGTGGTAGGCATCCTGACCCCCTGGCTAAGGGTGGTAGTAGTGGTAGGCATCCTGCCCCCTGGCTAAGGGTGGTAGTAGTGGTAGGCATCCTGCCCCCTGGCTGAGGGTGGTAGTAGTGGTAGGCATCCTGCCCCCTGGCTAAGGGTGGTAGTAGTGGTAGGCATCCTGCCCCCTGGCTAAGGGTGGTAGTAGTGGTAGGCATCCAGCCCCCTGGGTTGGGGTGGTGGCGCGCATTCAGGCCCCTGTGTGCATATGTGGCATTGGTGATGGGCATCCCACCCCTATGGTGCTGCTGTTGCTGGTGTAAGTATATTCTGCGTCCCTCTGTGTGTGTGTGATGTGTCGTGTACGTGTTGTATGTGTTTTTGTGGTTGGTGTCTGACTTACCTTCTGCGCCGTACGCGTCCGTGCCTGTTCCGGTAGTAGATGTAGAATATTGGTATGATCGGGACGAAGGGATTCATGGTTGGTTCGTGTCGTTCGTCCTTCTCGTTGCTTCGCGTCGTCCTCGTCGCTTCGCTTCGTCCTCGTCGCTCGTCCTCGTCGCCTCGCGTCGTCCTCGCCGGTGCCGTGTTCGTCTCGTAGCCGTGGATCGTGTTGTGGCGCGAATCGGAGCTTATGTGCGCCTCTCCCGGATGCTTTGACGTGCCGTGCGTAGCGACGGGTTCGGGCGCGTACGGGAAGCGCATCGTACTTGTCCGGCCGGACGGGGCTGCATTTTCCCTTCCGTGCGACTCGATTCGGCGTTTCCGGATTCGCCTCGGTCGGAGAACAGGACCTGGTTTGGGTGAGTACGGCTCGGCCGGAATTTTTGCTGTTGTGCGCATCGTACTTGCTCGTTCGGTGTGCTGTACGGATCGGTCGGGAAACTGGCTTTCGCATGGCTTTTTTCCCGACCGAATGGTATTGGGTGCGCCTCCGACCGAGATCGGAATCGACCCCTATATCTCCTAACAAGAATTCTTACAGAGCAAATCTTCTATATCTACCGTTTGTCACAGGGGATAACCAACACAAAAACCCTTACCTACCACAGTAATTTTTGAGATTTCATGTAACAAAATCCTTCTCATCAAGCTTTAATAGAGTGATAATAATCAACCCTTAAATGAATTGATGTTAACATATGCTTTTCACAATAAATACTTCTTGTCTGCTTCCTTTATTTTAATATTTGTTTTTAGACGGATCAGATCTCCTGCCATGATCATTGGCTTGCCCCCATAACCAACTCAGCCCTGCTGAATTATATATAGGCTGTGCCACAAAACAAACTCAGTCCTTCTGTATTACGTACAAGCTGTGCCACAAGCCACCCAAAAAGTGCAATACAAGCACTCCCAATCAAATCCTGTACTCAGGGAAACAAACACGTGAGTGAAGCTCACTACTATGAAAGCTCTTTTCTTGCTGATCACAAGGTCTTTTAACAATGCAGCTGAAAGTGTGTTTGTCTCATGATTCAAAGGGGATATATGTAATTAGATGTAAATGTTTCAAAGGGGATATGTATTTAGATGTAATTTGTTTGCACCTTAGGTAGACTCAGGTCGTACATCTATGTTTAGCTTTTTTGGAGGACTGGTAGTCCATATTGAAAGACGAAAAACTCTACACTGCGTCACCACTAGAAGACTGTCCAAGGCGGGACCCAAATATGAATGTATCCAGCATATACAACAGAAGGGCTGAGCCATTACATTATACTCAAGGCCATAACAATTATGCTGCAAGAGAGGGATAAATTATGCAGAAGAGCTGAATAAATTATGCGAAAGCAAAAAGCAAATTATGCGGTGTCATGGGGCACATTTTAAAGTAGCATTATTTCACTATTTTTACATTTTACACATTTTAAAACTATGGGCCTGATTCACAAAAGTAATCTGAGACAAAATACTAACTTTACAACTTTCGGTATTTACAAAGGGCATTTAGGAGTAGTAAAGTTAGGATTTTGTCTCAGTTACACTTGAGTTTTGGTGTTAACTTAAACTTAAGACCAAAATTTAAGTTTAACTGAGACAAAATCCTAACTTTATGACTTTTGGTATTCACATAGGGCATTTAGGAGTAGTAAAGTTAGGATTTTGTCTCAGATTACTCTTGTGAATCGGGCCCTGTGTGAGTAAAGATTTCACCTAATTAATATCAGTTTGATGCCTAAATACAGCAGTCAGTACCTGCCTCTGCACGACAAAAGACATGCCTCCGCACGGGAACACGTGGTAGCGTTTTTAGTAATTTTTGATCCATTTCAGCTGAAAACAGATTTCTGTGAAAATCTGAAAATGATGTAGATGGTGGATTATGTGGCAAGAGCTGGAAATTCATAATTAGGAAAGAAAATGCGGTGGCCGCAGAATCGCACAATTCCAGGGGCTTGGATTAAAGTCAGAGACTTCCATCACATTTTCATCTACACCCTTAGGTCTGTGCATCATGGATTCTCTTCCCCTTCATCTGTGTGATGTTACGTACATCCAAAAGCAACTGAAGACCCACCTCTTCATCTGTGCATTTGCTCCTTAATGACTGTTTTAACACTTAGGGGCCGATTCCGATGTCGGACGGAGTGGCTCCTGGACGGCATCCGTCAGGAGCGACTCTGTGTCGGACGCGTGATTTCCGGACGACTTCGACCGCTTTACAAGCGAGCAAGTACGATGCGAGGGTAGCTTCGCTCTCCGACCGACACATACCCGTCATTGACGCCGTCCGGACGACTCAGAATTCACTGACGTGCACCGCGCAATGGGCCCGATTTCCGACCGGGCAAGTATGATGCGCGCGTCGAACAGCTGGATCCACTGGGAGCCTCTGACTCCAAAATGCATCCAGAGGCAGACTTCGGGGGGCCGGCGCGGGCCCCCCTTCACCCGGGGCCCTACGACTCCAATACGGGGTGGACCCAAGGGTCCCCCCTACACATGCATGCATGGCACTGTTGGCGCCATGGCGTGCCCACGACAGGGGCCCCCCAGTACTGCAACCTACCTTTTTCACCATGGGAGCCCATGTACGAGGCGTACAACAGGCTCCTATTGACTTTAGCGGGACTCCGAGCGACACGACTCCGTAAGCGCTCAACAGCATCGTACTTCGTCGCTCGGAGCCATGGAGCGCAAAGCACTCGGAAAGCTCTACGGGACGGAGTCAGCCGTAGGGCTTTCCAAGCGACATCGGAATCGGCCCCTAAATGTTTTTCCCTTTCATCCCCAGAAGTACGTTAGCTTTGTATCACACTTTTGTTGCATGAGGGTGCTTCAAAAAGCTTTAAATAAATACAATTATTTGGAAAATAAGCTGAAGAAATATCAAGGAAATTCAGCAAGCTGTCTATGTTATCTCAGAGAATTACTGTGTGATGCACGCATTACTGGGATAGCTCCAGGGCCGGACTGAGAACTCAAAGCAGCCCCTGGCAATATTGACGGACCAGTCCCCCTGCTGCTTCTGTTACAGGGAGGCCGATATAGCAGCACCTCTGCAAAACCGGTCCCAGAAACAAAACGGCCCCACCCTTCCAGCCTCCTGGGGAAACGCCTGATGCCCGCTATCCCATTCCGGCCCTGGATAGCTCCAAATATTACCACTGCATAACCCAGAAATTATGAGGGTGTTTGGAATTATGGGGAATAGAAAAAAGTGCCTAGTAACCCGGTTACAGTGCTTAATTTGAGCCAGTGGTTTCCGATGCTTTGCATGGCACTTAATTGCCGACACCGCACTAAATTGCCCGAACCTGCACTTATGACAGCTGCCGCATGGCGGCGCTGTTTGTGTAATTTAAAGATGAGCAGAACAGCAGTTGTTTGCTAATTTAATATACATTAAAACAACTAATACCTACCACCCAAGCCATTCGTACAGCTTTGGCGGCCTCGAACAGTCTGAATTTTCACACTTTTGGCAGTGTGAGGGTTAGCAGTTGTGTAAGTACAGTGGCAATGTGTGGTGCAAACATTGGTGGCCTCCTGACGAGCCCCCGGCACTTATGATTTTTCCAAATTAAGCACTGCCCAGTAACCAGATATTTTTGTACTTGTCAGCTACTGGTAAATTTGCAATCGGGACTAAAAGGGTGATATTTCTCTCAGGATTTGAACTGTCATGATTGCACGGAGTCACAGTTGAGCAGTGTGAGAGTAAGGCTCGGGACAAGGTCTATTTCAGTGCTGGATGGGTGAAGATGTGCTAAGCACTATAAGGCTTGACTGAATAGGACGGAAAGTCACAGATATTTCTTATAAGCAACAGCATGATTTCCCACGGGCAGCTTTGCTATATCTGACTTATTCAAATACCTGATGGGGTTTTCTTCAGACCGGAGTGTAAATGATTTGGCTTTTTAGCTAAGATAGCAGAAATATTGTTCTTTAAAAAAATTGTTTGCTCCTATTTTCTTAAAACAGTTCTGTGGGCAGAACCACCTGTCCTTCAAAAGCCCTCCTGGACAGTGTGGAGTTCGAATGTTGTGTTCAATCGCTTAGGATAATATAAACCAATGTGCAGAGCGAATTGCAGCTTCCAATTCCACCCTTCACAGAAGTCCAAGGTCCCTTTTGGGATAGCAAACCACAAAGTTTGAGACAGACACTATCATGTAACTTTCAACATATCCTCACGAATGGTTATCCCAATGCAAATACCAGTTGACTTGTTGCAAATGGTTTCCACATGATCCATTTTCTGGCACATGAGTTTTAAGGCACCACATAAGTATTGTGGAAAACATTTCAGTTGATACCAATTGCAATCTGGGTCTATTGGCGCATGTTGTGTTCTATTTCGATTTTAAAGGAACCAGTAACATTTTCGTTTTTTTTTCTGCTGGGCTTATATGATCCCCATTGATAACAACCGGATCCAGAAGAAACCCATTATAACTGATCAAATAAAAATGTCACTAGAATATGGTGCTTTGTTAGTTGTGCACGTTTTGACAAATGTAGGTAGTTCATCACGCATTTGCTTTTATCTGATTTGTGGGAACCAGAGCCTACTTTTAACTTTGTATTTTTTCGAGATAGTGCATGAGCTCTGGACAGCACATTTTGACAACTACTACTAACTGGGGCATATTCTCAAGGAGCTATCGCCGAGTTATCGGCACTTTATCGCAGCCAAATCCGCGATAAATTTATCTCCCCATTCCCAAGCTGGTGCTAACAGCCCATAACACCAGTTTACCTACGATAGCAGTCGCAAATAACATCGCCACAGATGACCCCGGCAACTAACGCTAATGATATGTAGAGTAGGCGTTCCCGTGCAAAAAGCTGCGACAACACCACTCCACAACATTCTCAATGACCAGCCAGATCGGCGATAAGATCACAAAACATGCGCTAAGGCGCGTTAGCAGCAGGAAACTAACACCTGCTCCTACCTAGTGTAAAGTCGGACGACAACCGGCACCAGACAAGGGAGCACAGCCCATAGCCACACATGAAGAACAACAGATGCCCTGGAGCAACCGATCATGCAGCCCGGAGCCCCAATAGGTCAACAACACCCACCGCCACCACCCCCAGGACCCCGCCCCCCACCCCCTCTCCCGGGGCCCTAACCCGGGCACTCCCCACACCCCCCCCCCCTTTGGACAAAGATATTGCACATCAACTCCACGAAATCATGAACCAAACAAATCGCCTGAAGTCGCACAATCACAACACCCAACATACATGTGTGGTCAGAAAAAGGGAAATCATACATCCATATCATAATATCCAAACAATAAGTTTATTACAGAATAAACCAAAAAAAAAAATCTGAAGCGGCATGGCGGGTCGTCTCAGGACATTCTGTAAGTCACAGCCTGCAAAACAGAAATCTGGATCAGAAGGTGTGCCATGCGCCCATCAAAGTACAGAGAGAGAGAGTGAAAGAGAGAGGGAGAGAGAAAGAGAGAGGGAGAGAGGGAGAGAGAGGGAGAGAGGGAGAGAGAAAGAGAGGGAGAGAGAAAGAGAGAGGGAGAGAGGGAGAAAGAGGGAGAGAGGGAGAGAGAAAAAGAGAGGGAGAGAGGGGGAGAGAGGGAGAGAGGGAGAGAGAGGGAGAGAGGGAGAGAGAGGGAGAGAGGGAGAGAGAGGGAGAGAGGGAGAGAGAAAGAGAGGGAGATAGAGAGAAAGAGAGAGGGAGAGAGAGGGAGGGAGAGAGGGAGAGAGAAAGAGAGGGAGAGAGAAAGAGAGGGTGAGAGAGTGCCGACACTGCGGACCTAGGCCTCACTGCTCACCTGCTGACACCGGTGTGTCTCCAACCACGTGCCGGTATTCACAGCAGTCCTCCAGGTCCCCCATCTGAAACTGTTTCCATAGACATGAATGGCAGAGTCCATACAGTTGCACACGCCATCATCGCTTGCCCGCCCCTGCGCACACAGGCTGCTGCACACAGCCCCTACCGCCGCCCAGCGGTGATTGCCCGCCCCTGCGCAACCAGGCCTCACTGCTCACCTTCCGCCACTGGCGTGTCTCCAAGAGGGCCCACCACGTTCCGGAGGGTTCTCCAAACCCGGTGCCCGCGACCATGGCACCCTCCACATCATGCAGGCCCGCACCGCGGGCCACCAGGTCACACACATTATTCTGGGTCTTGATTTCGCAATGGCAGAGACCACATCAGTGCACACGGCATCATCGCAGGCTGTACACCCGCTCAGCGCTTGAGGTGCCACTAACTCTGTGAACTGTGACGCAATGCCACGTGGCGGGAGGGCCGCCCTGCCTGCTGGCTCAGGCCTTCACTGCGGTCCAGCAGGGCTCACACTAATCCTTGCCAGTCCGGAACGCCAGGACGGCGCATCATCGCAGGCTGCACACCCACTCAGCACTTTAGGTGCCCCTATCTCACTGCACCGCAAGACACCGTCCCGTGGCAGGGTGCCTGTGCCTGCCGCAGTGTATCCGGTGCCACTAAGTCTGTGCACCCCTAGCCATGGACCCTTAATGATTGAGTCCCGTGGTGCGGACACCATCATGTCACCCCAAGCACTGGGCAATGTGAGGTGGCAGGGCCCTAGGCCCTCATGCATACATGAGAACTACACGGAGACACCCAGTCAGAGAAAGTGGAAATGGCGTCCTGCACGCGCGCCAGGCCCTTTTTATTGACAGGGTCACATGTCCTGTGACGCCTGTGCTGGATGGGTGTGGTGTGGGTGTACACCAGCCGTGAGGGAGTGGCTGTGGCATGCTGACAACTAGACATGTGAGCTGCAGATCCCAACAGTGAAGACCTGGGAGACGTAGCGTTGTCGTCCCCCCCTGTGTGTGTAATTGGAGTGGGCTGTCCTGGCGTATGCCAGTCCAGCGTAAGGGTGTGAACAATGACCCCGGGGCTCTGGGCGTGGTTCCGTCCTGGGCTGGACAAGGAAGTGACTAATGGATGTGTCTCTGTTGTAGTGTCGGCGCCACCCGGACCGCAATCGGCAATGTGTCACCCTGTGACAAAAGTCCCACAACATGAGCAACATGGACGTAAGGGGGATTCACTGACCCTACATTCAACCATACTTCCAAACTTGAAAGATCATAGATGTTGGACTTGGCCCTTTTTGCAGGGTCATCCCTGAACTTTTTGCCTTCCTCCTGTATTTTTCCCTGACCTGTTTTTGTTGGTTTTATGACTCTGGGCACTTTTACCACTGCTGATCAGTGCTAAAGTG